>MU225192.1:2649626-2660020 GCA_018584345.1 Thuja plicata | reverse complement strand
GCATGTTCAGTTTTTCATACCTCACAGTCAAAACTGGGTGTTCCATGCTTTTCAATCACTTGGGGCATGTTCAATTTTTCGTACCTCATGGTCAAAACTAGGTGTTCCATGCTTTTCAATCACTTGGGGCATGTTCAGTTTTTCATACCTCACGGTCAAAACTGGGTGTTCCATGCTTTTCAATCACTTGGGGCATGTTCATTTTTTTGTACCTCACGATCAAAACTGGGTGTTCCATGCTTTTCAATCACTTGGGGAATGTTCAATTTTTTGTACCTCGGTCAAAACTGGGTATTCCATGCTTTTCAATCACTTGGGGCATGTTCAGTTTTTTGTACCTCACGATCAAAACTGGGTGTTCCATGCTTTTCAATCACTTGGGGCATGTTCAGTTTTTCGTACCTTAGTCAAAACTAGGTGTTCCATGCTTTTCAATCACTTGGGGCATGTTCAATTTTTCATACCTCATGGTCAAAACTGGGTGTTCCATACTTTTCAATCACTTGGGGCATGTTTAGTTTTTCGTACCTCATGGTCAAAACTGGGTGTTCCATGCTTTTCAATCACTTGGGGCATGTTCAATTTTTTGTACCCCATGGTCAAAACTGGGTGTCCAAATACTTCTTTTGTGCTTCATGCATCAGACTATTCTTTGAATCAATGCGTTGCTCGTACATCAATTCAAAGAGGGGAAAAATGTAACACCCCAAAATTGGCATCTTGCAACTCTAACCAATTTTGTTGTATTTGTCGCTCTTCTAAATCATCAAAGTCCTATGGTACTAGGCAATTCTGAGTTTTCACTGACTCTACTCGACCTGAGTGTCAAATGTAGAAAATCCCAAATCTATATTAATCATACATCATATATAATTCCTAAATATCTATTTGGCTAAACAAACCTTATGATCGAATTTTTTTAATTAATAAAGTCCTAGCACTTTAATTAAATTAAATTCACCCTCTTTAGCTGAGACACATGGAAAAGGAATTAAATGATATTTAATTATTAAATAAATATCCTCATTTTCAATAATTAAATTTAATATTCAGATAGTTGAGA
The DNA here is from genome assembly GCA_018584345.1 of Thuja plicata. NCBI lineage: Eukaryota > Viridiplantae > Streptophyta > Pinopsida > Cupressales > Cupressaceae > Thuja > Thuja plicata. The sequence goes on along the minus strand of MU225192.1, from coordinate 2,658,957 downwards.
AAAAGCAATTATGAGGTCATATTTATTTAATTAAATTAGATATTCTATCAAAGATTTTTCTTTTATTCAGAATTAGAAACTTCTCTTTTAAGAGAGAGAAAAATAGATAAATCAAATAAAACAATTAAATTCAAAGAAAACAGAATTAAATCAAAAGAAAGAATATAGTTAAAGCAGGAAGAAAATAATTTATTGAATTCTTTTCAATAAAGCTTTCTGTTTTTAACTGCCTTTTCTATCTGTTTTATTTCAAAAAGAAAAGTTTCTATTATGATCATCTCAGAGTCTATAAAAGAACTCTCATTCTTCATTCAAAACCCCCCTGAAAAACTCTACTCACTTTTGCATTGTTAGAATACTGAATTATTGTCTCATTTTCTTGCTAATCTCATATAGAGTAATTTCATTTTGCAATAAGATAGTTTCAATTTCTAGATTAATTGCATTGAAATCATGTCTTAGCTTAATCTCTCATATTTCATTTCTTAGTATAATCTTGCATTGTATTGCATCCATCATGATAAATCCTTCATTCCTAGATTGGTCCATGGTTGTGAGACTCTTGTTATGAGAGAAATTTCAAAAACCCCGTCTGGATAGAAGGCAATGGGTCGAATCATGCAGGTAGATAAGATGAATAATCTCATATTCAGTCTTGTGTGTACCTAGTGAAGAAGGACTATGTTGAAGTGTATGGTGAATTAACAAGGCCAAATTTACCGCATACAGTGGGGTCTTCAAACCTACTAACCCTAACATAAGTGAATCTAGGGAAGTGAGAATAAAAAATCCCAAATTTGGTCACAAACTCCTGAGCCTCAGAACTCATTCTCCTGGCAAAATCCCCAGTCAACTCAAAATAGATTTTACACATAAAAGTGTCATGCACTCTCCTATAGTTCTGAATTATATTATCTTTGTGAAGAATAGGGAAATACTCGTAAACACACATGCCATCAGACCAAGGTTCATGAATCATCCTATCTCACTTTCTACTACAGGCCAAACAGTACATCAAATAAGAAGACATGAAGAAACTACACCCTGTGAGTTTTGAATTGTGAAGTTGTTCCCTCATGGAACTAGCAATCAATTCAACCCAATCCAGTATCTATTTTCCTTCTAAAACAATTTGAATATAACAAAACAACCAATCTGAGAAGAAATAAGACTCTGGAGACCCTCTGGCTCTCTGCAACATTACCATAACATCACTAATATATGGGTGCACATGACTTCTGTTAAACATTTTGGGTAAATGGGAACCTCCCTTTGTGGGTTAAATAACCAATTCTTGGCCATGGAAGTGCAATTTGCATCCGTGTTTTCTTTGAATTTAACAAGGGACTGTGCAGGAGAAAAAGTGGAAAAGGTTTTCTCTAGAATTTGGAAAGCTAGAGAGACAATTTCTTTGTTTACAGCCAGCAAGAAACTACCATCTTTCTTGAGAATTGATTCAGGCTATTGTTCATAGTTACGAATGCATTCATGAACTAGCTCAGGAAAAAGTACTGCAGGAGGGAAACAAGCAGCTACACACAGTCCACTATGCAGGATTTCCAAAGCAAGGACATTATTTTCTAAGCATCTAGAAATTCTATCAAGAATTCCTTCAATATCATACCCTCCCAAATCTGTGTTTGTTATAATGGGGTTTTTGCAAACCAGACTATAAATACTTCCAAACAAGTGAAAGGCAGACTTCATACTTGAAAAAACAAACTGATAACATCCATAGAATCCTCTGTATATTTCACAAGGTTAAATTAAAACATTGTAGAGGGTGCAACCTGACTCACCTTGTTCCTGTAGATACTTCTACATACTAGAGCTTCCAAAAACCCTTACCTTCAGTCTAGATGTATATAGACAGTGACAACATTTCAAAAAGAATGAATGCCAAGAAGGGTTTAAATAGAAATTACCACAGATTTGATCATTAATTACCCATCTTTAAGGAAATAAAGGCTAAGGGAATGAAATGACAGTTTACGCATGTAATTAATTAATGCCACCCACGCAAACTTTCATGCCGTAAAAATTTATAATTGAATATAACAGTTTGGATGCATTTAACTATCGCCTCTATTCTTTTGCATTAAATCCTCTTTTTTCGTAGGGCCCACTACTTATTCATGATGAATTCCGCTTTTTGTTTGCCCCGTGTCACTTTTTCAAAATCCTTGAACACTCTTGAACATGTATGAACTAAGTTCAAGGTTTTTCACATGTGTTTGATACTGTTCAAACATATTCCCATTTTTTCATCTGCCTTAGTCTTTAGACTGAATATTCTATGCTGACATCACTGATTTCCATCTTTGAAAAGTCAAATTTTCTGTACACCGCAACCATGAGGCTTTTTCCGTCAGTTTTGTACATCTGTCATTCCTTACAATAACATGAACTACCTTGAACACTCTTGAACATGTATGAACTAAGTTCAAGGTTTTTCAAGGGTGTTCAACACTATTCAAACCTGTTCAAGAAAAAGTGTTAGCAAATAATCTTTTGTTTTTTAAAACACGATCGGGCTACAAGATTGACACTTTCAGTGAGTAGTTGGACATGAGAATTTAAGCAGCTTTGAGACTCAAAAATACCATGGCGACTCTAGAAATCACTTTTAAAAAATTACAAGTACTAGACTTGGACTAACATCGGCTCTGATTGGGGACTGACTTTTCTCAAAAGTCAGAGAACTCAAAAAACTCTGGTTTCGCAAACTGCTGCAAAGGGCTCAAAAAAACTCACAACACAGAAAGGGAAAGACACACAACCAGAAATAAAACTAAAACTAATATATACATCTATTCATATGGAACAGACATTAGAGTCTGAGCAACTTAAGGTCTTGCCCATTGTAGAAAAATGGTAAGACTGTTCCATCCAGGTAGGCCAGTTTAAAATCATTGGATCCCAATTCTTCAGTAAGAATGAAGGGCCCTTTCCATAGTGATTCAAACTTGTTGTGAGCACCTTTCGGTGCCTTCCTCTTGTCCTAGAGTAACACTTCATCTCCTTTCATAAAATTTCTAGGCCTAGCCTTTCTGTCAAATATGCTCTTAACCCTGACTTGATGTTCTGTGATTCTGTCAACTAATTCCTCCCTTTCTTCTTCTAACCTTTGCAAGTGTAGAATCCTTTTCTCTAAAGAATATGTAAACATTTGATATTCAACGGTAGTTTGTAACTTAGCTGCAGAGAATTCTAGAGGAATTGACACTTGAGCACTCACTCCATAGACCAACTCAAAAGGCTCCATACCAATTGCTCTTTTTGGAGTGATCCTATCAGTCCAAAGGGCCTCATACAGCTTCTTGTGCCAGTTCTTACCACTTTCATCTACCAATTTATTCATAATGGAAATTGAATTCTTATTACTTGACTTTGCTTGCCCATTAACTTGAGGAAAATAGTCTAAAGAATGAGACAGTGAAATATTGTGGTCATAACAGAAAAGAATCAGTTCTTGGGATGAAAAATAAGTAGCATTATCAGCCACAATCTTTTGAGGCACTCCAAAGTGCACCAGAATATTATCCTTTAGAAAATCACACACCACCTGTGAATTTTCTTTCTTAGTGGGAACAACTTTGAGCCACTTAGTGAAATAGTCAATCCTTGTTAGGATATAAACATGACCAGCACTTGACTAAGGATTAGTCGGGCCAATAAAATCTATTCTCCATTGCTTAAAGGGGTCGTTCACTACAACAGGTTTCAATGGCAGGGAAGCTAATTGAGGCCTTCCAAAAAATAACTAACACTTTTGGCAATTTATGACAAATGCATATGCATTTTTGAACATTCTTGGCCAATAAAAGCAATACCAAAGAATCTTGAAGGCTGTAAAAGATGAAGAAAAGTGTCCTCCGCAAGTTTCCTCATGGAAAGTTTTCAATAATCGTAACTGTTGTTCTTTATCCACGCATCTAAGAAAAGTGTCATCTAGTCCTCCTGTATATAAGGTGCCTCACCATATTACATAATTTGCTGCCTTTAATATCAGATTACTTCTCTCCTTGGGTGACAACCATGTGGGGCATTCTCCATAAGTGAGGAAGTATGCTATGTCAGAGAACCAAGAGTCAGTTAGACTGACCAATAGCACTTGAGACACTTCATCTCTTGGTTCTTCTAATGACTCTGAATTCTCAGCTATGAACTTACAAAGGCCTCTTTCCCAAACCAACTTGCTAGGTTTTATTAATAGATCATACTCTTGTATTTTGGTCACCCACGCTGCCCTCTTGTTCATTGCTATTTCCTACTAAGTAAGCAAACTTTTCACTACTGAATCGGGCACATATACTATGGAGTGTGAGTGTAGAATGTAAAATATGAATTGCTTAACTGACTTTACTACAAAAAAAGCCTATTTTTCAATGGAAGAGTATTTAAGCTCATGCTTCTTTAGAGAAGTGCTCATACAAGCAATTAGCACTTCATTTCTAGAAGCATCTTTCTGGGTAAGGATCTGATGCAGGAGCATCCTGGGTGTAAGGGAAATCTTGCATCACCCAAAAATATGTGTTTTCTATTCAATAAGGGTTATTTTGTACAAAGTTGCTATTTTTGGAAACTTGCTATTTTTAGTAAGTTGGCCATTTGAACTCAGAACGTTCTAATTTTTCAGATGAAGGATCATCTTAGTCATATAAGCATCCTAGTTGAGTTTCATTGCCTTAGCATCTGTATTGGCGAAGTTATTAAGGATTTAATGTTGAGATTTTAGGGTGCGAAACCTTTGAGCTTGATTTTTAGGACCTTAGAGGCTCCGGATCGGAGTTGAACCCCCGACTGACGCCAGTCACTATAGATCATGATCTCCCCTTTTCAAAAAGTTGTTATAATAGCCAATCAGAGCTACAGTTCAAAATTTATGGCTTCTGGAAGTTGGGCTACCTAATCTCATATTTTGTAAATATTTAAAGCTGACCCTTTTGTAATAAAAGTGAAAAACAATTAAATGCTAAAAGTAATCGGCCTTAATGGTTAGATATCTAGAACCCTCTCGGGCGGTGGAAAATTTCCTATTTAAGGAAGGCCTGTAGTCTTTTCTAGGGCAGTTCGGGGTGGTTATTGGAGGCTTTGTCCTACAGATTATTGTAAGGGATGCCCATGTGGCTTTTGATATTGTAATTCTCAAGTTTGTAATTCCACATTTGTGGAGCCAATAAGAAGACAATTTTTTGTTCTTGCAAATTTTTGTTGTTTCTCTTTGTTTCTATTGTGTATTTGTGGTATTAAGGAGAGTCCCCTTCATCAAGTGGTATCAGAGCGAGAAGTTCCTGATTGTGTAGACAGATCACTGACTATGAGGCAGTTTACACCAGGACCATGGTTAGGGTTTTAGCGATAAGTACAAAAATCCCTCCACAAAGGGAGCGTGGTGGAAGAGCCAGAGGTGTGCCACCTAAGGTTAGAGCCCTCCAGAGACAAGTACAAGCATTCCAGGAAGATATTTGCAGAGGCATGAATCTTTTCATAAGAGAGGAAAGTGACGATGAAGCCAAAGTAGAAGGAGATTTTGATCAGGAAGGCAAAATTCTAAACCAAGAAGAGGAAAGGCTTTTCCAGGCTATTTCCAAGATCGGGAAAAGACCTAAGCTTGATGTTCCCACATTTTCGGGAAATCTTAACCCAGAAGAGTTAATCGATTGGATCAATAAAATAGAAGAATATTTTGAGTATGAAGATATTGAGGATCCTAATAGGGTCAAATTTGCGAAGGCCCGACTGAAGGATCGTGCAAAGATCTGGTGGCAGGAGATTAAGTTGGAGTGAAATAGAAGAGGAAAGGAGAAAATAACAAGATGGGATTGGATGGTGGATAAATTGAAGTGATAGTTCATTCTTGTTGATTATGAGCTCGATCTACTGAAGAAAATGCAAGGTTTGAAGCAAGCAAGGAAATCTATCTAGGAGTATACGGAGGAGTTCTATCAAATCCTCATTAGAACAGGCCATGTGGAAGCTGACAAGGAGAAAGTTGTCTGTTAACTTAATGGGTTGAGGCCAAGCATTCAGGAGGAGTTGAACCTTATCTGAATGAACAGTATTGAAGAGGCCTACCATTTTTCCCTAAAGGTAGAGGAAAAGTTGAACAAGAATTTTGAAAGCAAGAAAAGCGGAAGAGGTCGTGGTGAAAGATCTAGTGGATGATCTTATGGAGGCCAAAATGAAGATCAGAAAAAGAAGGATGAGGCCAATAGTAGTCAAGGTCAGAGGGGAAATAATTTCAATCAAAGTAATAGAGATCAAAGAGGAAGAGGATGAGGACAAGGATCAGGAATAGGAGGCTTTCATGGAACATGTTTTCACTGTGGAGAAGAAGGTCATAGGGCATATGAATGTCCTCAATGCCAAGGAAGGATAGATAGGAGAAATGATGGCTAGGCTAGAGTCAGATATGTGGATGAAGATGCAAAATCATCTCATTCTGAAGATGTTGAAGGAGAAGTCCTAGTTAACAGAAGAGTCCTGCTGAGTGGTGAAAATGAACCTAAGCAAAGGAGGAGCTTGTTTTGCACTAGGTGCAAGTGTGAGAATAAGTGTTGTGATGTGATTATTGATAGCAGAATTACTGACAATCTAGTGTCAGAAGAGATGGTCACAAAGTTGAAGCTCAAGAGGCAAAAACACCCACATCCATACCGGATCACCTAGGTGTAGGATGACCACAAGGTCATGGTTAATGAACAGTGCCTAGTAAAGTTCAAGAGTCGAAGGTACTATGATGAGGTACTATGTGATATCATACCTATGGATGCTTGTCATATGTTTCTAGGAAGGTCGTGGCAGTTTGATAGGCATGTTGTACATGATGGTCGTGCAAATACATATTCCCTGACAAAGGATGGAGTGTGACATAAGCTAAAACCATTGAACAATACAAAAGAAAAGGTATGTAGTAATGCAAGAATAAATTTTGTTGATGGAAAAAAATTCCTAGAGGGTATGAAGCATGAGAATATATGTTTTTCCTTAATTCCAAAAGCTAGTAAAGAGGAAGTAGAAGATGTGCCTGTAGAAGTTGTAGATCTGTTGAATGAGTTTTAGGATATTGTATCTGATAATGTGCCTGATGGATTACCACCAGTAAGGAAGATCAGTCATCAGATGGACTTGATCCTAGGAGCCATTTTCCCAAATAAGGCAACACACAGAATGACACTAGCAAAAAGTGAAGAATTGAACAAACAAGTGCAAGAGTTGTTGCAAAAGGGTTTGATTTGTGAGAGCTTGGGTCCATATGTTGTACCAGCAATATTAGCACCAAAGAAGAATGGAGAATGGAGGATGTGCACAGATTCTAGGGCTATCAACAAGATCACAATCAAGTACAAATTTCTATTGTCGCAGATGGATGATATTATGGACTGTTTGAGTGGAGCTATGTACTTCTCAAAGATAGATCTAAAGAGTGGATATCACTAGATTTGGATCAGAGGAGATGAATGGAAGACTGCCTTCAAAACAAAGGAGGTACTTTTTGAGTGGTTGGTCATGCCCTTTGGGCTAACCAATGCACCAAGCACTTTCATGCGGCTCATGAATGAGGTCTTGAAAGAATTTCTGTGTAAGTTTGTCATTGTTTACCCAGATGATATTCTGATCTTTAGTAAGACATTAGAGAAGCATCTAATGCATATTCGTAGGGTTTTGGAGAAGTTGAGGGAAGAAAAATTGTTGATTAATTTGAAGAAGTGTAGTTTTGTGAAGGAGTTAGTGTATCTGGGATTTGTAATTTCAGCAGAAGGACTGAAAATGAAACCAGAGAAAGTGTAGGCTATCCTAGAATGGCCTACTCCAAAGAGTGCTACTGAGGTAAGATCATTTCACGGTTTGGCTAGCTTTTACAGAAAGTTTATCAGAAGTTTTAGCAGTATTTGCGGTCCCTTGACTGAAACAATGATAGGGGATAGGATAGAGTTTAAGTGGACTAAAGGGGCTGAGAAGAGTTTTGAACTGTTAAAACAAAAAGTTACAGAACAACCTATTTTAGCACTTCTTGATTTTAATAAGGTGTTTCAAGTAGACTATGATGCTAGTGGTACTGGAATAGGAGTTGTTTTGAGCCAAGAAGGTAAACTTGTTGCATATTTCAGTGAGAAGTTAAATGATTCCAAGAAAAAATATTATGTTTATGATCAAGAATTTTATGCTATAATTCAAGCATTGAAGAAGTGGAGACACTATCTACTTCCTAAGGAGTTTGTTTTGTATACTGATCATAAAACTTTGCAATATTTGAATAGTTAAGGAAATTTGAATCAAAGACATTTGAAATGGGTTGAATTTTTTCAGAGTTACACATTTGCTTTGAAATACAGGAGTGGAAAGTCTAACAGAGTTGCAGATGCTCTTAGAAGAAGGCAACTTTTGCTAATAGAGATGCAGATCGAGGTGGTTGGGTTCAAGGAACTCAAGATTTTGTATCTAGAGGATCCTGATTTTGGTGACGCTTGGAAAGCTTGTATAGAACCTGTTACTCTAGATAGAACGAAGTGGCTGGACTTCATCATTCAGGATGGAATGTTATTCAGAGGGAGCCAGTTGTGCATTCCACAAAGTTCTATGAGGGTGAATCTCATCAAGGAGAAGCATAGCAGAGGATTGGCTGGACATTTTGGTCGAGATAAAACCCTTGCTCTGGTTAGCGATAATTATCATTGGCCATAGTTGTAGCAAGATGTCAAGAAGTTTGTATAGAATTGTAGAGTATGTCAAATGGAAAAAGGAGCAAAGAAGAATACAGGATTGTATCAGCCATTAACTGTACCAGAGAAGCCTTGGGAGGATATCAGTATGGACTTTTTTCTTGGTTTACCAAGGACTCGGCGGGGACATGATTCAATTTTTGTGGTGGTTGACAGGTTTTCAAAGATGGCGAATTGCATTCCCTATAAGAAGACTAATGATGCTATTCATGTGGCTGAATTGTTTTTCAAAGAAGTGGTGAGACTACATGGTCTGCCAAAGAGTATAGTTTCAGATCGAGACACTAAGTTTGTTGGATATTTCTAGCACACATTGTCGAAGAGGTTGAAGACAGACTTGAAGTTCATCTCATCGCATCATCCACAAACTGATGGATAGACAGAGGTGGTGAATAGGAGTTTGGGGAATTTGCTGAGATGTTTGGTTGGAGATAAGCCAATAGGTTGGGATTTGATTTTACCACAGGCAGAATTTGCATACAATAATTCTGTCAATAGGAGCACTGGTAAATCACCATTCCAGATTGTATTTGGAAGTAGTCCTAGAAATGCTTTAGAGTTGAGGAAGATAGACAAAGGAGAGATAAGTAGTGCTGAAGCTGAGG
>MU225192.1:2636673-2649461 GCA_018584345.1 Thuja plicata | reverse complement strand
GTTGAAAATGAAGAAGTTTGGGCCATGTAAGATACTGAAGAAGCATGATTCAGGAAATGCTTATGAGGTAGAATTGCCTACTGAGTTGAATATTTCACTAGTATTTAACATTGCAGATTTGACAGAGCACCATGAAGGGGGTGTCGAAGGTGAGGTCACAGAAGCACAATGGAGTATTCCAGCTACTACTTCAGCTACCAAGGAGATTGAAGATAAAATAGATAGTCATGTTGGCAGAAGCACAAGGAATAGGACATATGAAGAGTATCTGGTCAAATGGAGAGGACGACCTGTAGAAGATTCATCATGGTTGACAAAGGAGGAGGTTGACCATCTTGGTTTTCTTCTACACACCTGAGATGTGATAGGGTCACTTCTCAAATTACCCTGGGTGTCTGATGCAGGAGCATCCTGGGTGTAAGGGAAATCTTGCATCACCCAAAAATATGTGTTTTCTATTCAATAAGGGCTATTTTGTACAAAGCTATTATTTTTGGAAAATTACTATTTTTAGTAGGTTGGCCATTTGAACTCGAAATGTTCTAATTTTTCAGGTGAAGGATCATCTTAGTCATATAAGCATGCCAATTGAGTTTCATTGCCATAGCATCTATATTGGCAAAATTATTAAGGATTTACTGTTGAGATTTTAGGGTGTGAAACCTTTGAGCTCAATTTTCAGGACCTTAGAGGCTCTAGATCAAGGTTGAACCCTTCGCTAACTGGCACTTCACATGTTATCCATTGTAGATCGCGATCTCCCCTTTCTAGAAAGTGGTTATAACAGCATATCGGAGCTACGGTTCAAAAGTTATGGCTTTCAAAAGTTGGGCTACCTAATCTCATATTTTGTAAATATTTAAAGCTGACCCTTTTGTAATAAAAGTGAAAAACAATTAAATGCTAAGGGTAGTTAGCCTTAATGGCTAGATTTCTGGAACCTTCTCGAGTGGTGGAAAATTTCCTATTTAAGGAAGGCTCGTAGTCTTTTCTAGGGAAGTTCGGGGTGGTTATTGGAGGCTTTTTCCTACTCATTATTGTAAGGGATGCCCATGTGGCTTTTGATATTGTAATTCTAAAGTTTGTAATTCCACATTTGTGGAGCCAATAAGAAGCCAATTTTCTGTTCTTTATAATTTCTATTGTTTCTCTATGTTTCTATTGTGTATTTGTGGTATTAAGGGGAGTCCCCTTCATCAGGATCCCTGACAGGGTGTGATCAGAAGCATAACAGTAGATAATGAAATTTTTTTATAGTCAGGGTAGACCAAAGCGGCGCCTCTACTACAACAGTTTTTATTACATTGAAATCCTTTTTACCATCTTTTGTCCATTTAAAAGGTTGTTTTTCACTCATCATTCCTACAATATGCCTAGTTAGCTCAGAAAAATTTGGGAGAAAGGCTCTTAAAAAGTTAATCTGACCAAAGAAGGCTTTAACTCCTATTCTATTCGATGGTAAAATAATCTGCTGGATCGCCTTCACCCTCTCTAGATCAATCTTAATCCCTTCTTTGGAAATAATATGGCCTAACAACTTCCCTTCTATTACACCAAAAATAGATTTTTTGGGATTAAGTGATATGCCATGGTCTGTGCATCTTTGTAAGACTGATTTGAGGTCTCTAATGTCATGTTTCCTTCTTCTAGAGTAAACTGTCAAATCATCAAGATAAATCACTATAATTATGTTTTTCATATCAGCAAATGAAGAATCCATTGCTCTTTGAAATGTTTCTCCTACATTGATCAACCCAAAGGGCATTCTATTATAATAAAAAGTCCCCCATGGCATGGTGAAAGTGGTATTTTGTTTACCTTCATCTGACACACTTACCAAAATATACCTTGAAAACTCATCAAGAAGAGACATCATCTCTGATCCGGCAACTGTTTATAAAATATGTTCCATCTTGGGCAACGCATAGTTATCCTTTAGGCTAGCCTAATTTAAATTATGGAAATCCACACAGATCCTTGTTTCTCCATTCTTCTTTCTCATGGGGACAATGTTTTCTATCCAGATTAAGTGATGAATAGGATAAATAATCTTGGCTTTTAGCATCTTGTCTACTTCTCTTAGAATTTCTTCTGTCACTTTAGGATTATAGCTTCAAATTTTTTCCTGAAAGAGCTTTGACTCCAGTTTAAGAGGGATAGGATGACTAAATTATCCTTTTTGAAAATCTTTAAGATCATCATAGTTCCAAGAAAACACATTCATGTAGGCCATCAACAAGATCTGAAGGTTTTTCTTTTCCTGAACATATAGGGTCTTACCTACAAATATCCACCGAGGCTCAGCTGTAGTGCCAATATTTACTTTGTCATATTTTTTTTGCACATCTGGATTCAGGCCTTTTCTCGAAATGAAACTATCATCTTTTTGAGAAAAAAAGTTTTCTAGGGAAACCAAACCATTGGGAATTTTATTGCCCTTCAGCTGAACAACTTCTTCTTCTAGTGAGAACTCAGAACTGGACTCTCGACACCTTTCACCCATTCCTTCAAAGTAAGTAGATGAATTAACTTATACACATGTCATGAAATCCTTAATTTGGGATCATCTTCAAACACTTGTAGATGATCAATGTTATCTGGAACCACAGGTCTATATATCATCTCAACCCTTTATGTATCTATTTTAAAGTCTGAGTGAGGGAGCAATAGAGATGTTGATACAGCCAAAGAATCAACTCTTGAATTTAAATTTCTAGGAATATGGAAAAAGCTTCAAAAGTATTGATTTCATCCCAGACTAAGTCCCTATAATGTTTCAGGCATTCATTTTTTACTGTGAATTGGCCTTTCATCTGTTTAGCAATCAATTTGGTGTCACCTCTCACAACAATTTCTTTAATCCCCAATTTCCTTGCTTCTCGTAAACCTAATAACAAGGCCTCATATTCAGTAGTATTATTAGTATTTTTTAAGTATAGATTAAAAGAGAACATGACATATTCATCATTTGGGCCCTTAAATACCACACCAGCTCTAGATCTTGCACTGGTACAACTACCATCAAACTCTATTAACCAAATTTGTTCATTTTCACCACACACTACAGAAATGGGGGATGTCTCCTCTGAGAAAATCATATAGTTACCAAACTCACAATCTTGGAAAAGGATTTGTGCTTTTGGGTCATCGGATGGGAATACAGTATACTTATTTTTAGCTTCAGGTTCCAACTTGACCTTTTTCTTCCCTATGGGTATAATAGCTTCTGACCAATCCATTTTTATTTCGCCGCCCATGTCTCTGCAGAAAGTTCTTCGCAATAGCATTCCATAGCTCGCAAGAATATCTGTGACAAAAATGGTTAATTTTAACCTCTTATCTGGGTAAGTTGCTAACACATCTTGGGAAACCTTCACTTGGCCAATCATAGGCACCTATTTACCATCCATGGAATAGCATCTTCCAAAGGTTTTTGTCAAAGTCAAGCCTAAGGCTTTGGCAAAAAATGATGGTATGATATTATCAAAAGCACCCAAATCTATGATATAATTACTTAGTTTGAGGCCATTGAGGAGCAAGAAAATATAGAAAGGATTAGGTTTTCTCATTTCATCAATTTCACATTTCATTTCTGAGGTAGTTGCAGTGGCTGAGTTATTTTGGTTTGCTACAACAATGGGTGCAACTGTGGGAGTCTGTATAGAATCACTAGCCTGATTTGTGGTACATTGGTTGGTCTGGGAAGAAGGTGATGTATCTCCTTGGACATACCTAACCAACTTATCAAGTTATTTTGGATTTAACTTTAAATATTTAGCAGGGGAAATTTGTATAGCAGAGAATTTACAAAATTCAACTATATCAAAAGAAGACATACCATCATTTTTTTGTAAAGCTTTAGAATCACGAACCTTTTTACTGGAAGGGTAAAGATTACTCACTAGTTCATGATCTTTTTGAAAGGTACCGGATGATGTGGGAGCATGCTTGGAAGCCTTTTGATTATGGGTTAGCATAGCACACATTGGGTCTTCAAGAGTGACTAGAATATCCCCTCTTTCAGAGTCATATTAGTACTCTAAATAATATGAGCCAGAGTCGCCAAGTCTCTCTTGAGCCACTTCCTCTATGGTACACTCTCCTAATACATCTTTAGTTGCCTCTATTTGAATATGTCTCAACATATCTCGATAAGAACTACCATCATGATTTGTTGTGAGGTGAAATGAACACATAACTGCTTCTTTTAGAGAAGCCTCTAGGGACAACCTCAGCTGAGTTGGGGGAAAAAGAGGAGTTTTATTTTTCCATTGGTTGGGTTGCTTCTGACTAGTTTCTTGGTACATGGGAGGATAGGAATATCCCTGCTTAGGTAACTGCCTTTTCAAGGTAATGACATCATTCATGAGTCTTTGGACAACTGGGTCTGTGGATGAGGAAGTCGAGGCTTGGGAATGAGGTGTTTGCACATCTTTTCTCCATTTTCTGGATGTGATAAGATCATCCTCCAATTTAGTGGCTTGGCTTTGGGCAGTGTCCAAATCTGTGGGCCTACTCCTTCTCAAGTGAAAACCTATGTCAAAAGGCATAGATTTTACAAAGAAACATTGTTGGTTTTCTGAAGTCGGTCTTTTGAAAGTGGGAATTTTATGAATCACTTTATTATACCAAGCCACATAGTCTCTCATTGGTTCATGGATTTCCTTCTTCATTTGTGTCAATTGTGCCAAAAAATAATGCTCTTCATCAATGCCTTTGAAATGATTTTTGAACGCTATCTTCATTGTTTGCCAATTTTTATAGACCCTACGGGAAAATGACTAAACCATTCTGCAGCTCCTTCCATTAAGGATTGAGCGAAAAGCCTAACAACTACATCTTCATGTTGTACTGCTAAAATAGCGGTTGCTACACTAAATGCATTAAAATGTTCATCTCCTGATACTTTACCGTCTCCATAAAATTTAGGAAGAACATATTTAATGCCCTTAGGAAGGGCATGATGAGCACCAAGTGCTAGAGGACTGACAACTGCTCCCCATGGTTGTGCCATGACTGTGACTGGAAAGGTAGTTACAAGGGGGGCTTGAATGCCAGAAAAGGTCAAAGATTTCCAAACACTAGTAGATGGAGAGTAATTTGACTGAGCCTTAGGTGGGGAAGGAGGCCTACTCTTAGCTTTAGGTTTTGGAATGTAGGTGGTTGGGAATTGAAGTTTTTGCAAACTTTCATAAAAGGTGTCAAAGATTCCCTCCCTCCTTTGAGACCTGGTATACGGTCGAGAATCCAGTATGGTATATTTTCTTTTATTGCCTTTGGATAGCTCTGTCAACAATTTGTGCTTCTTGAGAAATTGGGAGACCTCAAAGCCACTCCCTTATATCTTCTTCTTCTTCCAAGACTAAGAGAACTTGTTGGTACTGATGATAGCTTCTCTTTAAATCCCAAGCATCAGTGTTCAAATCAGCAATTATATCTTCTTGGGTATCTTGAAAGTTAAGATCTGGTTGAATAATAGGAGGTAGTTCCTCCTAGTTAGGTATCACTATAGCTAGTAGCAACATAACTATTCATTAAACAAAGCATTAAAAATAGGTCTACATTCTTTATCGCTCCCCAGTAGAGTCACCAAAAATCTGTTAGCGAACAGATTTATCTCTCAATAAATCTTTTATAGGAAAAATCTATAGCATTTTTGAAAGACAAATGACACTAATAGTTGGGTAAGTGATCTAAACTCACTTCCCTCTAAATTTGATCCTAGGTACAGCTCCCTATAAATATTTTATCAATAACATCCAATTTTGAGTTTCAAATTTTAACTTGAAAGTTTAGAAAGGTTACTTCACCATTCGTAGATGAGAAGTATTGTAGAAATGTCTTAAGAAAGACAATAAAACAATAAGGAAAGAAAAAGCACAGTTTCTCTTTCAACATATTCAATGAAAATAGATAACTAATAAGAAAAAAGGCAACAACATATATAGATAAAGTCCAAGTATTATGAATCCACAGACATACACATCGCAGAGTAAACAAAATGCCAACATAGGACACTTGCTCTTTGTTTTCAAATGACACAGATTTGATAAACTTAAATGTAATGTATTTCAAAATCACTACTCAGGCAATCACATGAAGTTTGTTCTTTCAATCCCCATAGATTCACCCACATATGTTCCTCTAATATTCAAAATTAAAACTATCACCACAAAAAAATAAAACTATCTAGCAACGATCAGTTTCTTTTTTTTTTTGAACCCTTCTAAAGTTTTCAACAGCAATACTTATAGTTTCAAAGCACTGAGAGGTCACCCAAAAAACTTGACCTCTCGAGCAATTAGTTATAAAATAAAACCAGCAGAAAAAGGACACATGTCCTTGAGAGTTTGCATGTTAATTTATATAAAAACTAACTATCTAAATCTGGTTCTTTGTCCATTGCACGATCCTCGCTTCTTGTTGGGCTCCCTTCTTCTTTGGTAACTGACTGGGTAGGTTTTCATTCTTTGTACAATTGGACCAACTCCTTTGCAAATGGCAGATGCGGGATCTTGGAATTCACTATCCGGTCTATTGAGGCCTCCTTACTCCACTTCAACTTCTTCACTTTTTCCACCACCCCCGACAACTGATCCACACACAAATATAACATTGATTCAATCCTTTCCATCTGAGTTAGGTATGTGGCATTAGGATTAGCCTTTTCTTTGATTATCTTCATCACTAATTTGAAGGCTTCCAGAGCCCCTTTCAATTCCTATTCACCATAGGTTGATGGATAAGTATAGGTGAAGTTGATGACCTTCAACTCGTTTAGAGTGGCTTTCTGAATCTGTTTAGCCTCGGCCTCGTAATATTTATTTTCTGTAATGGTGCTTCTTATGAGAGAGATATGCCAACTAATTTTCTTTCTAAGTATGAAGAAAATTTATTCTTCAGTGCATTTCAGATATTTTTCTACGCAGAATTTACTGAAGCCGTACCTCTCTATTTCCAAGAATTTCCTCATCGCCAATACCCATTTTTCCTCCTCTCCATCCCAGAATTGTCTATGGGTCTAAAACTCTCCCATTATGGCTTTTGTATCATGGAGGACTAAATGTGAGTCTTTAATGTACTATTGGCCACTACTAAGTACTTGAGACATCCACTCATCAACTGAAGAGACCAAAGTTTGACCCCACTGAACTTGATTTAGCAAATTTTTACTTTCTGTGGAATTTGGACCGAATACCTGTGGGGATTGAATCAATGGCATGGCTTTGAAGTTGCAAAAATTATTTATGAGATGAGAAAGTGAAACTATTTTCTATTTCATTTCTTTCTTTTCCTTATCCATGGTTCCTAATTCAATTTTGGTGACTTCAAAATCTTCTGCCACAACACCCTGCTTCTCTTCTTTTGGCCTTTAGGTGGCAACTTCAATAGTCTACTTCTCAGTTTTTGCATCAGAAAAATTTTGTGCAGTGCTCTTGACTTTTTTGGCCTTGGGAGTCTTTTGAATGTACTTTCTGACTATGTCCTGCACTAGGATAGATACTAGAACTGGGATTTTTTTCTTGTTCACTAAAGTATTTAGCCATCTTGGTGTGACACTTGTTGTTTCTGGTTATTTGCTTGTCTTTGCAAGAGTATCCATCATATCCACAGTCACATCATCTAGATCAAAGAGGTCCTTCCCTATTTTCTCATCTTCACCAATTTCATAGTTTAAATCCCCAAATTTGTCATCCTCCAAGTTGATTGTTTCTGTATGTTCTTGAGTCATCGTATCTTTATTTTGTGACCGAGACTTTGATCTGGTAATTCGCTGAGGTGAAGCCACAAGAAAAGGTTCTGTAATAGATTTCTTCCTAGAACCCTTAATCCATTGCTTACCCGATGCACCTGCATTATCAATTGGTTTATGAGGATAGAAACAGGCGAAGAGGAATATAAAGGTGAAGATTTATCTTCAATTGACTTAGGAATAGACTATTTTCTTCTTTCTTATAGCCATTCCTTAGTTAATTGAAGTACATCTTGTGTCCTACATTTAATATCATCCTCCTCTTCCACTAACCAGTCGATATCATATTCCTCATTTCCCAGGGGTCTTTTGAAATTAGATTCAACTAAGTTTGAACCATCATCTGTCACACCTTCTACATTGAACTGCAACCTCATGGATAGAATCTAAGATATGCAGAGTCAACTGTGATCTCTCTCCTTAACCTGGCACTCATCAGGACATTCCTCCCAAAAATCTTCTAGATGGGGAACTGGGAACATATGGGACCTAAGTCCTAGACTCCCACTGGAAAACTTCTTGTTATCAAAACATGTCCTCTCTGTATAATATTTGAAATCTAAATGACTTAGATCACTCCCTATGATTATGGTGTCTTTAATAGAAAAACATGAGAATTTACCTAGCTGTAATGGGAAAAATTTCTTCCATTCCTCTTGAGCAAGAAAATGTTTGAGTATAGTGGCAAGCTGCCTACAGACCTCTGTAATAATAAAGAAATCAAAAGCATACCTAGGCAATTTTGTAGGGGGGTCTTCAAAACCACTGACCCTAACATAAGTGAATCTAGGGAAGTGAGTATAAAAACTCCCAAATTTGGTCACAAACTCCTGAGCCTCAGAACTCATTCTCCTAGTAGAATCCCCAGTCAACTCAGAATAGAATTTACCCATAAAAGTGTCATGCACTCTCCTGTAGTTCTGAATTATATTATCTTTGTGAAGAACATGGAAATACTCATAAACACACATGCCATCAGACCAAGGTTCATGAATCATCCCATCTCATTTTCTACTACAGGCCAAACAGTACATCAAATAAGAAGACATGAAGAAACTACACCCTGTGAGTTTTGAATTGTTAAGTTGTTCCCTCATGGAGCTAGAAATGAATTCAGCCCAATCCATTATCTATTTTCCTTCTAAAACAATTTGACTATAACAAAACAACCAATCTGAGAAGAAATAAGACTCTAGAGAACCTCTGGCTCTCTACAACATTACCATAACATCACTAATATACGGGTGCACATGACTTCTATTAAACTTTTTGGGTAAACGGGAACCTCCCCTCTGTGGGTTCAATAACCAATGCTTGGCCATGGAAGTGTGATTTTCATCCATGTTTTCTTTGAATTTAACAAGGGACTGTGCAAGAGAAAAAGTGGAAAAGGTTTTCTCTGGAATTTGGAAAGCTAGAGAGACAATTTCTCTGTTTACAGCCAGCAAGACACTACCATCTTTCTTGAGAATTGATTCAGTCCACTGGTCATAGTTACAAACGCATTCATGAACTAGCTCGGGGAAAATTACTATAGGAGGGAAACAAGCAGCTACACACAGTCCACTATGCAGGATTTCCAAAGAAGGGACATTATTTTCTAAGCATCTATAAATTCTATTAGGAATTCCTTCAATATCATACCCTCCTAAATCTGTGTCTGTTATAATGGGGTTTTCACAAACTAGACTAGAAATGCTTCTAAACAAGTGAAAGGCGGACTTCATACTTGAAAAAAACAAACTGATAACTACCACAGAATCCTCTGTATATTTCACAAGCTTAAATTAAAACATTGTAGAGGGTGCAACCTAACTCACCTTGTTCCTGTAGATACTTCTGCACACTGGAGCTTCCGAAAACCCTTACCTTCAGTCTAGCCATATACAGACAGTGACAACATTTAAAAAAGAATGACCAAGAAGGATTTAAATAGAAATTACCAGAGACTTGATCATTAATTACCCATCTTTAAGGCAATAAAAGCTAAGGGAATGAAATGACAGTTTACGCATGCAATTAATTAATGTCACCCACGCAAACTTTCATGTTGTATGGATTTATAATTGAATATAACAGCTTGGACGCATTTAACTGCCACCACTATTTTTTTGCATTAAATGCTCTTTTTCCGTAGGGCCCACTACTTAGTCATGACAAATTGCCCTTTTTTTTTTTGGCCCTGTGTCACTTTTTCAAAATCCTTGAACACTCTTGAACATGTATGAACTAAGTTCAAGGTTGTTCGCATGTGTTTGATACTGTTCAAACATATTCCTATTTATTCATTTGCCTTAGTCTTTAGACTGAATATTCTATGCTGACATCACTGATTTCCATCTTTGAAAAGTCAAATTTTCTATACACCGTAACCATGAGGCTTTTTCCGCTGGTTTTATACATCTGTCATTCCTTACAATAACATGAACTACCTTGAACACTCTTGAACATGTATGAACTAAGTTCAAGGTTGTTCAAGGGTGTTCAAGGGTGTTCAAGACTGTTCAAACCTGTCCAAGAAAAAGTGTTAGCAAATAATCTTTTGTTTTTCAAAACACGGTCGGGCTACAAGGTTGACAGTTTTAGTGAGTAGTTGGACATGAGAATTTAATCAGCTTTGAGACTCTCAAAAATACCATGGCGACATCAGAAATCACTTTAAAAAAAGGACAAGTACCATACTTGGACTAACATATAACTAACTTTTTGGGTTAGAAATTGACTAAGTTAGAGTATGGAAATTGTCAACATTATATTTATAAACGACTCTAACTTTTTACAAACTTAAATTCTAAATCCTAACTTTAATAAACTAAAAGATAAGAACTTAACTAAAACCCAAAATGACTGAAGTTACAATATTTACCAAATATAAATATAAACACTAAAATTGCAACTTTATCCAACACGGCTATCTGACAGTGTCATTGGTATTGTCATGCCTATAGGAGTTGGACCTCTATTATAAAGGACTAGTTGATTGTAGCATGCAAAACCAAATATGATACCAAAACCTCCATAAATATTAGCACCATAACCATATCTACCTTAAAGATGATAATTTTGAATAATTATCATTTCAAAAGGATAAAAGTAGAACTTTCTCGGTTGTTTGTCATTCATTTGGAAAATTGCAAACATACAAAAGCTCCACCTCTTTAGTTGGAGAAGTTAGTAGATGGGATGATGTTTGACTTATTGAAAGAAACACCTTTTATCATGTTCAATGTCTTTACCCAATCTGTAAGGGTTAAATAGGATACTCTATTCTTTGATATGAATATAAGTGATTGTCCAGGATGCCTATTGAACCATAACATATTCTTATTTTATGGTTATGACACGTGGTTTAATAATTCGGATTTCTTTTTCCATAGTTCCATATTTTGTATTCACTAGCATTCTAACTACAATATCTAAGAACTTCCCCTTTCCAAGATTTGATGGAAGTATGCTACTACTTTAAAGTTGTCAAATTCATGTTGTAGAGGGAATTGGAAAATGTGAAGTGGATTTGGATTTATATTGCTAATTTTATTTACTTAAATGTTCTAAATCTTTTCCAAGGAATCTGTTTATGTATATGTTGTTATAATTCATGTCCCCACCTGCAATCTTCCTTGGCCACATCAAATAATTCTTTGAGGTGTTTAAAATATCTCGTGTGCCAAGTTGGTGTTCCAAATTTTACAATGTAAGTCTTTCAAAACATTATTTTAACTCCAAATTTTGACCGCATTCCTCTAGTATCCATTATGGTATCACTTTGACTCACAACTTCTTATTTTTCCTATAGCAAGGAAGAGGCTGGAAATATGCCTCATGAATCATTGTCATACCTAAAAATTACATTTTATTGAGACAATCACATTCTTATTTATCTTTGAACTTCTTTCGATATCAGATTTTCTACTATGAATCTTAACCAAAAATACTAGTTGTCTTATTGATCTTTGCTTTGTCAAATACCTTGTGCAGGCTGCCTTGCTAGCATGACAATTAAAAAAAATGATTAAAACAACTGAGAGAAAGTTGTCAAGCAAGTGATGCATTGCAAAGGAAAATTAATAATGCCATAACCACAAAAATATGTTTCCAGCAAGGTATACCACTGTAGGGTGATCTGGACAAACCATTGTGAGCATAGTTAGAAGTAACCACGAAGAGGAACATACATCATTGCAATCCCCAAACATACCACTTAGATACTGTAGATCTAAACCACAAAACAAATAAATGGGGATATGACACATTTGAGTTCCTTTAGTATAACCTGTAAGTGCTTGAATGTGACCTCTAAATCAGGCACAAACACAACATGGTCCTTACTCAATCATCAAATTTGCAAAGATGAACATGAATTGTCCATTTCACAAACTTGATTGAAGTGACCTATTGCCTCCTATTTAGTTGGGGTTTTTGAATTTACTCTCAGAATGAGAGCCAACAACCTTGACCATTTCTAAAATGGAGGATTTATAAAGCATGATAAAAACTTGAAATTGAAACTATTTGCTATGAGATACAATTACAATCTAAGAATTGAAATTCATATTTAATCTAGAAAGCTTGAAAAGATTATAGAATTGAGCTACTAGATATGTAAACAAACTATATTAAGAAGCAACATGTTACTAATCCAAATGAAACTAAAGCTAATTATGCAATAAAGCTTGAAAAGATGATAAAAGAAAGATAAAAATTAACTATAGTTTTGATGCTCTCCAAATTCATCCTCTCAAATGAAGAAAATGAGGCCCATAATATAGAACAACCTGAGAAGGGGATGAAGAGTTTCTTGAAAAGAAACGGTTGAATCTTCATCTCCATGGAGGAAGGTGAGACAATTTTGGAGGAATTATTTAATTAAAAGAATGAATTATTGCCACATGAGTGGCTTTTCATATAGAATTATGGGATTCCTTTTGAGGATAATTCACTCAAATAAGTAAATAATTCTTTTAATTCCTTTTGATGTGTATTTAGCTAAAGGGGGTGGAATTAATTTAATTTAAAAGCACTTAGGACTTTAGAA
>MU225192.1:2607724-2636036 GCA_018584345.1 Thuja plicata | reverse complement strand
TGCTCAGATACCTAGAAAGATAGATGACAAGATGCGAGACATCAAGATGCCCCTAGAGATTCAAGATCATGGAATATCCAATTTTGACCATAAGGTATGAAAAACTGAATATGCCCCAAGTGATGAGGTGCCCCTAGCGATGGGGACTTTTGATTCAAATCATACTTGATTCGAGAATGATGCGAAGAGATTCAATGATGCAATCATTCTGCCCCCTCGGGAGCAAAATTGAAAGATGACACATCATAATGATGATCAAGAGCGACAAATCATAGATAGAAGCAAGATCAAAGATCCAGAGATATCAAAGATAGATCAAGAGAAGGCAGGCTTGATTTAGAGCGATCGAGAGGTCCTGTTACTAGGTTTGACCAGAATTGACCAAGTTTGACCAAAATTGACTAGAGTTGACTTTGATGAAAAGATTACAGAAAGCGAAAAAATGATGACGAGAGATGATTTTGACAAGAAAGCGACGTCAGAAAATCGACTACACAAGCGTCCGATCACGTTGGTCCCAAAATTTTAAAATATAATTTTGAGCTGCTTACGAGTGTCAGATTTTGATTTCAATCACGAAAAATGGATTCAGAACCGGACACTTGTTTAGTCAAGAGGAATCCAGGATAAAAGATGAGGACCTTTGAAGAATGAGAAGACCATGAAGAGAGCACCAAAACTGTCGCTATGCAAGCCTAAAATGTGAATGCAAGCCTAAGCTAAATGCAACCCTAGGACTTGGTTGTTGGACTCATCGCGTAATTATCATCATTGAGTACTTTTGGAACATCAGAGTCAATACAATCCTTACTGATGCCACTAAGACCATAAGGATATGAATATGACTTTCATCGGATAAAATGTAGGAAACAAATGCAAGCATCAGGGCACAAAAGCCAAGATGACCTGAACATTGTTTCCAGTTTGATATAGTAAGAGTACACAAGTAAACAAACAAAGCAATAACAGAAAAGGAGATAGTTCAAACCTCCCCTTGGCATACAAATAAACAAGATCAGGGGATGTGAGGCTTTTCCACCTTAATGCAGAAGCTCTTATCACATACACCTTGTTTAATTGACGTTGTCAGATCATCGAAACCACACCCACAAGCAGTAAACAAAGAAAATATCAATGAAAACTATGAGAGCGGACATCATACAAAGAAAGATTTAATCATAGCTCAGCATGTTTCAAAGTTTATGAATGTGTCTAGGTTTGGGGTGTTGAAAAACACCATTGTGATTGTGAGTGCAATGTGTTTGACTGCTATCAAGAGATGTTTATGTTGCGATTTATCCAATGTGTGTTGAAAAAAATAGATGTGTCCAAAGAGAGTGTTGAAAAACATTGTTTGATTGGGGTGTTGAGAAACACCAGTTTGTGCCAGTAGATAGTTGTCCTTTAGAATTGATTGATGTCAAGTATGTCGATAGCAAGATGATGCAAGAAATCTCAGCAGTACAATGACAATAGGCAGACGCAGTGAGAACCAGTGGTGACTGACGCAAGAAAGAGATCCAAGCATAATGATCGATGTGAGATCTAGGCATCAGCAAGCAAACTCAGTGAGAATCACTGGTGACTGATGAAAAATAGAGTCTCAAGGAGAGACGAAGTGTTACGATTCATCGGTAGCCAGATGTAGTGAAAATCACTAGTGACCGATGCAAGAGGAAAGAGACTCCAAAAGATAGGACAATGCCCCCCTAGACCAGGAAGATGCCCCTGAGTGTGACCAGTTTCAATCCATGTGAAGTCGAGAAAAATCTTGAAGATAACTGAGAGCGAATGCATGAGCAAGCAAACTAAAGCAGGAAAGCAATTTTTTTTATTTTTTTTAGGACTTTTATGATCTTTAGAATTCTTTTACAGATTTTGTAATTTTTAGATTTTTAGAGATTACTCAATCTCAAGAAAGATCACAATGGTTTTCACCAATGTCTAGCAAGGTGTAGGATGTTTCAGATGGATTAGAAAGTTGATGTATGAGATGGATAGCCAATGATGGATGAAGAGGGTGAATACGACCCTCAAGGACAGTCTCTTCAAGATTACCCAAGCTAGGGAAAAAAATAATATAGAAATGTAGGCTCATGGAGCGATGCTGTAGAGCATATAGGATAATGACCTGATGTCATGAAAGCATGTGGTCCAAAAGAATGGACATGTCAAGAGACTTATGAGAAACAATTTTCCATTTTGATCAAGACCAAGGGGTCAATTTTGGATAGGACATAGCTATGAAAGCATAATTAGGATAAGGGGTGATGGATGTATAAGTAGATGTTTCAGATTATGGCATAAATGCTGAGAGATAGGAAGGATAGGCTTGGGATAAGCAAGATCATGATAGGGTGTCATGCATGAGAGTAAGTAAATAAGTTGATGGAAGGGATCATGAATGTCAGGATACATGATGCTCATGGATAAGCTCAACCTTGTCAAGATCAGTAGAAGGAACATGGATGTTCATGAGCTAGCTGGATGTAAGATATGATGGGATATGATGGAAGGAACTTGCCCCCAAGTGAAGAGTGCAAGTAGGAGGAATTATGCATGATGCCTGTTTGCCAGGTTTTCATCATGGTACTTATCCAAGGTGCCACAAAAAGTGGTTTTCACCATAGGATGGATTGATTTCTCTTTACTTTTGCTACCAAGGTGCCTGTTTACCAGGTTTTCACCAAGGCACTTTTTTTTCAACTTTTTTCTTTTGTACTTTTGAATTTATGTAGGAACTTCAAGCTTCTTGCTCTTTAGATAGTGCTCCTTCGAAGGATATGCTATGAGGGGCCAAGACCGCTGAAAGTAGGCTCAAAGATGTTGATAGGAAGATGAGAAGGGTATGAAATGTAGGATGAGGGAGATAGTATCCAAGGATTTATGTGATGGATTGGATGTAGGGACCCAACATGGAAGGGTAGTAGGTAGGTGTAGGATGTTGGGAGTTTTGTGTAGGAATAGATGGAAACGTTGGCAAGATCAACATCGACACACATCTTGAAGGATGGTGGAACAATAGAGGAAAAGTGGGTGAAATGGATTTAGGTTTTGACATGGGAGGAGAGATGGGTCTTGGTATATGAGGTCCAAAGATGGATGAAGATGTATTCAAAGCCATGAATTTTGGGACATGAGGGCCCAAAATAGGTTTAGGGGATGAAAAATGTTTGACAGGAGATGGAGTGGAAGCCTTTGAAAGCTTGGATGTCAATTCTTTCTTTTCATTTGAGTTCAAGCCTTTTAAGAGTGACTTGGGAATCCACACACCTTCTGATTTTCTTTTCGTATCCAAGTCTTTTAGAAGAGACTTGGGAATCCAAATAGCTTTTGATTTTCCTTTTCTTTTGGATTATTTAGAATGTGAATCTTTAATAATGGATTTAGGGACCCATATTTTCTTAGATATTATTCTTTGCTCAGTGGACCTTTGCGGTCTCTCGAATAGTTCTTTTTTTATTGTAGTCACATGTCTATGTCTTTTTTGATCTTGATAGGGGATAGGGTAAGTGGATGAAAAGCTAGTAGGAATAGGCATGGTAGACAGAGGGATATAATGACCCAATATAGATGGAAGGTTTGAAGGCTTCAGCCTTGGGATATAGGGACCAAGGATAGATTTGAAGGATGGAGAAGGCATATGGTTACATTTAAATGGAGGGATATAAGGTGTGGAAGGGATATCAACATCTTTAGAGTGAGCTATGTGACCAGGGATCTATTCTTTAGAATTCATCTTTATACCAACAGAAGCATGAGTAGCTTTCATAGGAACAACTGAAGCTTGAGTAGATGATGGTATGCTCTGATCTTGAAAAGGATCTTTGGATGGTGTAGAGGGTGCTTTTCTCATGATTTTCAATAATGTTCATCAGAAATGGTGGAAGGGATATCTAGATCTTGCTTGGGAAGCAGAGAGGTATGTAACTCTTGAGGTGGAGGGAGATCTTCTTGGAAGAAATGAAAGTGTGCAAGGGGATCATCACAGGATTTTATGGATATGGGACCTTCATCAAATATGGGAGGAATTGTATAGAATATTGATCTTGATCTTTATTGCTATTTGTTTCTTCACACTTTGGATTGTCCTCTTGACATGGAGCCACTTCTAAGGATGAGATAGGGGTCTTGATATGCATGGGAGATTCTTGAGGGGATAATGAAGCATTAATTGGGGTAGATATGATAGGCATTGAAGCACATGAAGGTGTGGGGTTTATGATCTTTGAGGTATGAAAAATATTTGCAACAAAATGTAGATTAGCTTGGGTTTCTTTCAGAGCCAACCCTTGAGGATAGACATAGTCATCATTAGGCTTAGTTCTTGATAGAGATGGTGTAGTTGGTTGCAAATTTGTAGGAGATTGAGGAATGGTGGTGTTATGCCCTGCATCCCCGTCCCTACATTTTGTGTGCAAAATGTTGGGTCCCCCTTTGTTTTTTTTTTGCTTTTGGCTCTTGCCTTATCTTTTTGCCTTTGTTTCTTTGTATTCCTTCTCTGGATTTTCTTTCCCGCGGTGTTGGTTTTGCTTTGTCTTTTTGTCCCTCATGTCTCCGGGACCTAGTCTCGAAGTTGGTTGTTTCTTTTCCAGGAGCCAGATCCTGGACTCCAGGATTCTCTACCACGATGCCTTCTTTTCGTAAGAGGGTATGGTCGCACAAAATCCCTGGACCCAGAGTCCGGAGGTCTTCCTGTTCTAGAGTTTGCAGAAAGAAAGGTAACTTGCTTTTCACCTTGGGTATAAATAGAAATTACATGTCACTTTCACAGTTACCGTGATTAAAATCACTTAGGCAATTTCAGAGCGATTCATGGGCAATTTGAGCGAGAATTAAGTGATTTATTCTGAGCGTGGAAAGAAATTGCAATTTAATTTTTGGTGCTGGTTGGTGATCATTAAAAGGTGGAAACCATTGTAGAGAGTCCAAAGTACCTTTTCCTTCCTTGCCCTTTCTTTGGATTCCAAGTTGGTGTTCCTGGTTCTTTCTTTCATTTTTCTACTTTTCATTGTTGTCTTTTGTTTGCGTTTCTACTTTGTTTTGTTTCCATTTTGCTCTACGTCCTTGTCATCTGGCTCGCTGCCCGTTGGTGGGTCATCTCTGCCAGAGGGTTGTCCACCCTCTATCCGGTGTAAGATATTATATATGTTGTACATTTTTTGTGCTATTTTGTATAGAGTAGTCGTTCTGCATTTTCATTCTATTGTAAATTTGGTGTATATGATGTATATCCTTCTATTTTCCATGTACATATCCTTCGGCCCCACTGTACTTAGGTGTATATCTTATGTGTATTCATCTAGTCTCATGTTGATCTCATTGTGCTTCATCTTTGTTTTATCCAAATTTACAAGCTTGTTCTAGATGGAATATCGCCTGGTTGAAGCTTGGCTCTTGGCTGGTTTCAACCAGGTAGTTTTCTCTCTCCTCTTTTAATCAGCCTTCATGTTTCATTTATGTCCCACACGTGTATTCAAGATTGTCCAAGTGGCCTCTGCTTTTCACGCATTTGGATAGTTGGCAACGCTGTCGCCATAACTCCCCATTTATTACATAGCCACATGACGCCCATGTGGGCCTGACAACTCACTTTTTGCTCACATCCTCAAATGATTAGTTTTCCAGACCCACGGTCTTTTGTCTTCACCAACCCACATCTTACTTCCATTAAGTATGCTGAAATCCCTGGGCCCAGATAGCAGTTAATTTTCTAAGTTTGCATTATATATATACTTTTCAGGATTTTGAACCCAAACTAACTTTCTAGGCTAAGGATGTGCCTCGGTGGTAAGATCTTTGGATCCCAGAATTTTAGTTATCTACGAATTCTAACGGTCGCCTTACTTTGTAGGTTTTTAACTATGTCTGAGGCTTCCACATCTTCACCACCCGGGAGTCCGGAGCTCCCCTCCACAGCGGTCACCAAGGCAGCCGTCATATCCAAAATTGAGAGGGCCTTAGAAAAATTGCCCCTCAGAATGAAATATTTGAAGGACAATGTTGTTATCAGATCAAAGATAGAGACCCAAGTCTAGTTGATTACCGACACTAGCGTCGGAATGTGGGTCGAGATGTAGGCCCTGGTTAAGATAATGTTTATTCAACGACAGTCTGGGGATACGTTGGCGATTAGCGTTGGGGATTCTAGGATCCTGAAGGCCGCTTGTTTCCCATGCTCAATGCAGGCCCCAAAGCTTATTCTCACCATTGTGGCACATTACAACTCCTTCGTCTATGCCGCCATGCTCGCTACCCTGGTCCCAACCGGATATCCCACCCCCATGGTGTCTCTCGATGCCGCAACTTTCCAGGAAGTTTTGGGGATTCCCCAGTTTGATGATCCAACCGTCGTTACTAGAGCTTATTCTTTGGGGAGATTTCAGCAGCTCAAGGTCATGGCCCAAAAATATATGAACAACCATTGGCTCAAGACTCTGAAGACGGACCCCAAGAAAATGAAATTGGAGATCCCCCGATCTAAGTTCAAAGAAAGTATCCAAATGGGGATTATAGCACTATGCCCGATCTTTGGGCAACCCCATGCCCAAGAGTTTTCAGGGTGGATGTACTACTTTTTGCTTACCATCTCCACTGGCGAGCAATATTTTAATTGGGCCACCATCATTTCTAATCATGTAGACTCTTAGTTCCTTCAGGTGGCCCAGAAGCTCAAATTCTATATGACCTCTTATGTTCTCTAGGCCTTAGCACAGTAATGACCCATCACCAATGGGCTGCTCACATCAGGTGTACTTGGGATCAGCACAGGTCAAAAGGCTCCCTAGGATTATTTCCCACAAATTCAATGGGAGGCTAGTTTCCCCAGCTTCTTCCGGGTGAATGATGCCTTCGTCTACTACAACCTACTCACACCTACCTGGGATGTAGGGTACCACCTCTCCAAGGAGGCAATGGATCTAGTCAGAAGTTATGGCCATTACTACATCCAATTCCAGCAACATACCTACATACGAATAACCAGCTTCTCCATGAAACCTTACTTGTTGCCCAAACATTGTGGGAACAAGATAATCCTCTTAGAATATTATAGAAAAATGCTAGAGCTGCATGTCTTATACGCTTTAAAAAAGGTGACAAATGTTCCATTCCCAATCACTTGTGGGAATTACTTGTGCATTCTGGCCACTACCAAGGAGGCAGACAGTGAGCTCAAGAGCCTAAACTTGGCAGAATTCTATCTAGCGTGGAAGAACTTTGATCCGCTTGGAAAATTGCATTGGCACTTCCCCAGGAATTAGAGGCCCACCAATTTCACATGGAGGACTTTTGGGAAGATTTCCAGGATGATGTTGAAGTTTGAAGCTGGCATTACGTCTGGATAACCATGGGGATGATGGAAAGATTGAAGCTCCAAAAATTTATGGAGGACTTCTCAGACACCGGCCCCTTAATAGATCTCCAGTACAAGACAAGGGGAGTTGATAAGATGGCCCTCCCACCGGTAGACTGAAATGCCCAGGAGGGGCCTACAATTAAGGAAATCACTCACAACATGCTCGAGAGTAGCCATGAATAATTTAAGAGGGTATGCCCCAGGAGCACTCGCAGAGTTGGCCCGACGGTTCAAAAGCTGACTTTCAGGGCCAGAACCTCTTCCAGGGCCGAGACCTCTTCACAGGGAGAGGATAGAGGAAAGAGAATAATGGGAACTCCAACCCTGCAAGAGACCCCCATAACAGAACAACTGAAGCAGACACTAGTGGCCTCCCAGCAAATGAGAGATAAAATGAACACACGGTTGGCCACTCTGGTGCTCATGACCGGACCTGTCTGTCCTCCCTCTTCCCCTTCACTAGCAGCATTAATGGTCAGAGCAATAGTAATGGATGTGGAAGAGGAGAATGCAGTCCTAAGGGATGCGGGGCCTCCTTTGGTTACCAAACGAAAGAAAAGGCTCAATCCAAAACTAAAGACAAAATTGGAGCTTGGGATTCCGCAAATCCCACAAATAGAAATCATTTCTTTTGACTCCTCAGAGCTGGAGAAAGAACCAAAGCATGCTCATGTCCTAGCAAATCCTCCCCCTCAAGAAGAATTTTATGATGTGTTTAGAATTGACGAGTTTGGGAATTTGCAAGGAGACATCATATAGCCGATGGAAGAAATTTCCACGCAGGAGGAAGCTCCAGAACAGGAACCTGCACAAGAGAAAGAGGTACAAATAGAAGAGGAAAAGGGGACAGAACAGGTGAACACCTCCAGATTCCTAGAAATACAAGAAATGGGAGTTTCAGGCCAATAGAAGAAAAATGAAAAAATGGCATCGGTTGGAGAAACTGGACCCACGGGAACAACCGTGACCCCAACCGTCGTGTTCCAAATGCCACTCCCAAAGGCAACATTTGGGAAGGTAATCACTATGACCCAAACATTGAATCTTGGCCCATTGCCTCCCCCACTAACAAAGGATGTACCAATAGAAGAAAACATCCTAGCGATAGAGACTGAGGAGGAGTAGCGATAGGATGAAGAAGAGAACCTTGGGGAAACCAATGAAGATCCAAATGTTGCCAAGGATATAGACAGCGGGGCAAAAGACACGGGTACCACCGAAGAAAATGTCGTTGGTGAGTAAAAAGCTACAGGGAAGGAGCCAGAAGAGGCTCATATTATTGAAGGGGCACAACAAAATCCCGGGGAAGAACCACATGAGAAAATTTTAGCTGCAAAGCCACCCCTACCGCCATAGTGGTTGGTGGAATCTCAAAAGAGAAAGGCCCCAACAACACCCAAAGCCCATCTTTCTTTGGTAGAGATGATGGCTCAGGCACAGAACCCACCTAAGGCTAAGAAATCATGGACAGACCACACTCTTTGGACCAAGCCGGGCGGAGAAACAGTCACAGAAATCGTGACACCTTCCCTAGATGCAGACAAGGCAACGACTGAGGCCGGAGATTACAATGTCACAGAGGTGTCACTATGGAAAAGAGGAAAATAGGGTGAATTGGACCTGTTGAAAGAAGCAGCCAAGGCAGTAGAAGCTTCCTATGAGAAAGAGGCTCAAAAGTTCAAGGCAGAGAAGGAGAAAAATGCAAACCTCATGGGATTGCTGACTGAGCTGGCCCAGCCCATTAGCATTATTCCTTTGGGGGACTCTATGTCAGATGCACCGCTTCCTCAAAGTCATATAGATTCATTACAGGTTATGAAGAAGAAGGCCCAAGTGGTTGATGAATGGGTTGCCTTGCTGTTGGGAAACGTCTAACGATTCCTAGTGTCCACCCTCCTGGATCTATATGCAGCCCGCCATGTCTTACACCAAACCAAAACCACCATCACCATATGGGAGGGGGACATCAAGAATTATGAGGCATGGAAGGTTGAGTTAGAAGAACTCATTGGCCTTGGAGAAGAGATTGTCTCCGAGTCCAGAATTTTAGGAGAAGAATCATTTGATTTTGTGAGGACCTAGCACTCCAGACTTGACCTCACATTCGGGGTAATCAAGCAACTGGTGGGGACTCTACGTGATAAGGTCAATGCAGTTCAGTATTCTTTCAATTTATGCAAGTCTTTTGTTTTGAAGGTCTCTGGAGTTGATCCGTTTAGCACCAACCCATGCACACCGGAGGAATATGTTTTGGGAAGTTTGAAGAATTAATGGAATCAAGGTATCAATCCCCAGAGGGGATAGACAAAGCAAAAATGATGCGAATAACTCGCATGGTGCTCAAAGGTCATGATGTGGAAAAGATGACCGAAGAATTTAAGGGAAATGTTCTGAACCTGGGAGAGCAGATTGAGGTGACCAAGTACTGATAGCCTGGCCTTAGAGACATCAATGAAGATGGGATTTCCCATCTTCTCCTGACCTTCAATGACAGCAAGAAACAATAGAGATTCTCCGGGAGCTGGAGAAAACTCAGGAAAAATGTCCTGCATTCTTTATTCTTTTGGAATGCAAGTTCCCAGATCCCAGAATTCTGGATCCTACATTTTGTATTCTTTAAGTGACTTGTGTCCTAGTCGCCAAGGCCGACCGGTCACTTTTAAGGCAGTTAATAAAGGTTTCTAGAGGGTGGTTTGCAGTTAATAAAGGTTGTCAGAAGGTGGATAGCTACATCAAGGCACGTCGGATCGGCAAGAGGTTTTCTAAAATATGGTCTTCCCAAGGTGTCGCATCAATGTTACACCTGGCACATCGAAGATAGGGTGCCACTCTCCCATTTATAAGGCATATAGCCTCAATCCCCAGGGGATCATATTTCTTCCTTCTCCTTTCTGTCTCTCTTCTCGAGGCCGATTCTTCCACTCCATTCTTCTTATCTTATTCTTCTGACATGTCAGACCTTCTCCGTCTCAAGGTATTTTGTAAACATGGTGCAGGTATTACCAGCCACCGAATAATGTATTTTATTGTAAAGTGTAAAATAAATTAGGGTTAGGGTTAGATAGAAAGGTGTGTATAAATAGTAAGTCCGGACTCATTCCAAGGGTCGGAAAAATTGATGATTTTGCAGTCCATAGTTATTAGTAGTTTGGTTTTCTCAGTTCTTAGTGGCAGAGCTCAATGCTCCATAGTTTCTAAAGCTTTCAGTAGTTAGATGCTCCCTTGGAGCCACCATTGTACCACATACCAGTGCTTGCTAGAAGATAATTTAATGAAGAAGGAAGAATTCTCTCAATGGTGTTGTTGGCATTCTGTCTTCTAGGTTAACGGTATTTTATGCTTTGTGTTCTTCATGTCCTTTGCTTTGATACTTAAAGTAGATTAACGACCTCCTTTCCTTTGCTACTGATAAAATATGAACTGATTGTTGTGTATTTCTTTGGTATTTAGTATAGCGTTTTAGAGCATTGTTGATGTCTTGAATGTTTAGTATAACTATAGGTAGATGAAATAAATCTAACTCTGCAGTGTCTTTTGAATTTTATTTGTTAAAATGAACGTGTGCTTGTAGGAAACCCCACTTGCTTGAATCCCTAGAGAGAATGAGTTGAAGATAACCAACCATCCCCCTCGAAAAATAGTCACATCTCCCAACCGAGCCTCGCATCATTGAGACTTGACTCTCACATGCTTGGAGGCCTGGGGAATCTCATTTCCCCAGACAACCTTTACAGGAAAAGTTGGTCGGTACCCTAGTACACGGTGACACCTTACCTCTATTGGTGGACCTAGTCACAAAAGTCTCGTCAATAGAAACTGGTGCTAGAAGGAGGGCATGAACTTGTCCCCCTCTCAGGATCCTAATTTTACACCTCCTGAGGGTTCCCCAAGCCATATTTTTAGGAGTCAAGCCTTCAGTGGGATTGGGTCTTTCTCCCCAGTGAGATTTGAAAAAATCCTTAGATCAGCCCTTAACCCTGGAGGGTTTGTCAAACTTGAGCCCCCTGCTCGAAAGAAACGGACCTTGAAAGTCACACCAGCCACTATTGTCTAGGGGTCTAGTGTACCACAGAATATCCAAACTTCCTAGATAATCCTGGGAATTAGCATTCAACCTACTGAAAATTCAGATCCCCAAATGGTTGTATATTTTGAAAATATCGAGTCCCCCATGGGAACTTTTTTGGGCGCAACCAACGATTTACCCTCACACCCTAAAAATATTTGCCCATGATATGAACACCTAGGCTCACAAACCACAGAGGAACACTTATAGGCATACAAAGATGCCATGAACTGACACCGGATCCAACATGAAGATGTTGTGACCCAAATGTTTCCCCTATCCTTGGGACAGAGTGAACTGAACCGGTACCTCAACCTTCCTGCCAACTCCATGTGGACCCAGCCTCGTCCCACAGTCAGTTCATTTCCATCAAAAAGGAACCAAATGAACCCCTTGTAGCATTTAATCACCGGTTCCAACATGCCTTGAAGCGGTGCACGGGTCCTTTCATCCCATCCGCAGGAGTAACCATATAAACATATCTCAACACAGTGGATCCCTTCGTTGCCACTCTCCTTTAGAGAACAACCACCCTGGGCGACCGGGATACTTTGGCAAAAATTTACAACCTAGCCTTAGAGTTGTCCCGTGGCCTCAAAAAATCCCCAAGTGGGATTGGGTAGGACACGCCATTCAATATAATTCCTGGCACAACTACATATGTTAGGGGATATAACCTCAATCTGGCAATGGGTGCCCCCGTGATGGCCATGAATCCCCTGCCACCGCTGATAGACCAACAGGCCTGGTACATATATCCATCACAGACTCAGACAATACCAAGTCTGGAATCTTTCTCTTGGAACCAGCCGCAGCAGACACAATAACCTCAGACACAATCATCCAGAGTGTCCTTCTTTCAGTCATCCACAGCTGGAGGATTGTCGCCCTCGACTCTGACAAATACTGTTGCCTTCCTTGGGAACCAACAACAACAACCGTCACATGGTGACATAAACACTCAATTGACCGCCGAGGTTGAGTCCCGTAGGAAAAAGTTGTCCACCCTGACTATGGACATGGGTCAACTAAAAGCAGGGTCTTATGCACTCCAGAACTCCAATTCTCAAAGAGGGAATATTTTCTCAAGCCAACGAAATAATAATGTCGAAGGAAGAAACTTCAAAAATGGGTCTCAACCCAACCAACAGCAATGAAACAATAATACAAGCACCGGAGGTCTACCTCTAAACCAAAACACCAATCAAGGTGGTGCTGGGCCATCCCATTTCACACCAATCGCAGACTTCCAGCCCATGACCAATTGGTGTAGATTGCATGATACAGGCTCTCACAACGAGGTAAATTGTGCCACACTGGAGAAGGTCATCATGATCTCCCAGCTAGATAGACAACAAGCATCTGACCCTACTCTCCTAGAGCCTCCTGTGCAAGAGCCAACTCACGGTGCATTCACCTATGAGACCATCTTCTTTGAATCCTCCGGAGAAGAAGAACAAGAATCTAAACTACAGGGATTCTTTGACAAATCAATTTCGGCCTTTGAGGCCAATGCCTTCACCAACCCACGGGCCCCTTACAATGCTCGGATCCAAGCTGGTAAAGGACCAGTTTACACGTCGACACCCCCCAAGGACACTCCTCCCTGAGATAATACAACTGACCAGCCTGCCCCTCCAACAGGTTCTAGCTCTAACCAAGCAAAAGACCCGGCTGAGGGAAGCCACCAATTCCTGGGAGAAAAATTTGACATCACAAGGGCATTAGAACAAACCACCACCTCCATGACCTTGATGGAGGTTTTACTAAACTATCCTGAGTAAAAGAAGTCCCTTTTGAAGCTCTTTGGAAACCTAAAAGTCGTCATTCACCCACCCAAGACTGTCTCTTTTTAGGATGTCAACGCGGCTGTCTTTCAGGGAAATACTGAGGATCCTCCATTCCTACTAGGCCTGAACATACAGGGCAAAAACATACACAACTTCCTAGTGGATTCCTGGGCTTCAGGAAACATTATGCCCCTATCCATATGCCATAAGCTCATATTCAGACCCACCCCATCTAGTGGCGCAGTGATTCAACTAGATAAAACCACAGTGAAAATGGTGGGTGAACTAAAAAATGTCAGGATACAGCTCATCCAGGACCATAGAATAGCCAGCATAATCGATATCCAAGTGGTGGACATCCCAGAAACTTATGGGATGTTGTTAAGTCAGAACTGGTTTAAGTCATTGAATGGATACTTTTCAACCGACTTCTCCTACTTATGGCTCCCCTAGGAAGGAGAATCAAACAAAATCTAGGTTGAGAGTGAGCCCCGGATGAAGCAGGCCCTTACCAAAGTTAGAAAGGTTAACGAGGTCTTATTCTTTGAGACTTCCCTAGGGGTGTACCAACCCCTTGAAATCCTAACGTTCAATTTCACTCCTGAGAAGGATCCCATAGTTCTACAGAGAATCCAAGCCCTAGAGAAAGAATTGAGGATCGAGGTTGATTCTCAGGGTGCAACGGTGACCCCCGCTACACTCTTGTCTGGCGCTTGGTGCCGAGTACACTACCAGAAACATTCAGAGCTAGAGTGTGAGCCTTGCCTTTTTGTCGCTACCCAACACATTGACACCTTCCAGAATAGAGAACCTATAGCTGATTCCCCAGAGCCTAGTATTTCTATTAGACGTACTTCTTCAGTTCTACCTCTCTGGGTATCTCAATCCCAAGACCCTCCGGAGGCAAACCTCACTCATGCACCACCAGTGCGGGAGGAAGGTCCTCCCAAGTCTCCCAAAGATAATCCAAAGGCTGCTCCATCTCCCTAGCTCTAGACTACAAGCGATGACCTGTGGACCCTTAAGTTTGATGGGTCCCGGTCCAAACAGGGATATGGGGCCAGAGTATAATTAATCAACCCATGAGGGAAATCCTTCCTCACATCCTACAGGCTATAGTTCAACTGCACAAACAACATTATAGAGTATGAGGCTTTGGTCCTTGGACTCTTATTTGCATTAAGGAAAGGAATCACCCACGTCTGGGTTGTGGGTGATTCAGAGTTGATTGTCAAACAGGTCCGGAATCAGTACACATGTCATGATAAAAGGCTGGCCGCATACCGCAGTCGGGCTTGGAGCCTTATTGAAGATTTTGATGCCTTCGACATTGATCTTATTACCTGATGATGAAATTATGTCCTGGATGCCCTCACCTTTTTTTCCAGCACACTTGAGCCCATGGCCGGCTCACGACTCTGAATATTTTATGTTGAAATGATCCCCACCCCGTCCATTCCAAATAATGTCACCCACTTTTAGGTTTTTGAGGACGATCGGTATATCCTAGCCTTCATGGCCAATGTTAGTGTCTTTGAGGACCAGATAGTGGAGGAACGAGACCATGATGATATTGGGAAGGGTGATGAAGATGATGGGATAATGGACCTACCTACCAACACCATCCTGAAGGGGATGGTTGCGCTTGAACGCATCTTCGACTCGGACCCTCGAGGCTGGGAAAAGATATCATCCTCCCCTGAGGGAGGAAAATTCAAGAAAGTAAACATCGGCCAACCCGGTGAAGAAAAGATGATACACATTGGTATTTCCTACTCCCTTAAGGAGAAGGGAAAGATTCTCGTGGTTATTTGGGAATACATAGACATGATTGCATGGGGCTATGAGGATTTGAAGACATACGACACATCCATTATGACTCATACCATCCCCCTGAAACCTAATGCTAAGCCTTTTTGGAAAAAGCAATGACTAGTCAACCCACTTATCGAGCCTCTGATTCGTTAGGAGGTGGAAAAACTATTGTCAGCCCGGATAATCTTTCCAATCTAGCACACTACGTGGGTTGCCAATTTGGTCCCAGTTAGAAAGAAGAGCGGTCAAATTTGCCTCTGCGTGGATTTCCAAAATTTGAATAGAGCCTCCAAGAAGGATAATCACCCTCTCCCCTCATTGGATGAGGTGTTGCAGATAGTGAATGGGTCACAGATGATGTCCTTCTTGGACGGATACTCTGGATATAACCAATTGATGGTTAAATATGAAGATAGAGACAAAACGGTGTTCAACACCAAGTGGGGAATGTTTGCATATCAGAGGATGCCCTTTGGCTTGATTAACGCAGGGGCCACATTTCAAAAGGCTATGGACATTGCATTAGAGGGCCTTGTGAATCAGTGTATAATCATATACATGGATGATTTGACCAGCTTTTCCTGGGACAGGCGTGATCATTCCGCCCACCTTGCACAGATTTGCAAGAGATGTCGCTGGTACGAAATATCCCTCAACCCCAAGAAGTGCATATTTGGGGTCATTGAAGGGAAGTTGCTTGGGCACATTATCTTTGAGAAGGGTATATCTATTGACCCTGAGAGAGTTTAGGCACTGCTAAATCTGCAAATGCCCGGCAGCAAGAAAGAGATGCGATGTTTCTTTGGAAAGATCAACTTTGTTCAGCGGTTCATCACTGGATTCGCTGAAATAGTAAAGCCACTCAATGAAATGATAAAAAGGATACCAAAATTGAGTGGAGTCTGGAAGCAAAGTGGGTGTTCACCCAGATTAAAAAGACAATAACGGAGGCACCAATTCTAGCTAGCCCAGACTACTCCCTCCCATTTTACATTTATTCCTTTGCTTCGCCGCATTCTGCCATGGTAGTATTGACCCAAAAATTTGAGGGGGAAGAATGACCAATAGCTTTCATGAGCTCCCCCTTCAAGAACGCTGAAGTTCGGTATTCATCATTGGAAAAATAGGCCTTCACTCTTGTTCGTGCCGTGAAGAAATTCTAGCATTACATTCTCCGGAGCAAGGTACATGCTATCATCCTGAACCAGGCTATGAAATCCCTGCTGATGCAGAGTGAATTGGATGAGAGATGGGGGAAATGGATGGTCATCCTCCAGGAATACAACTTAGAAATGCAACCCATGAACATAGTCTGAGGCCAGGGACCAAGTCGAGCGATGGCTGAAGAGACTCCCCACATAGAATGTCAAACATACACAGTGGAGTCTATCACTCGAGACCCATGGTACACCAATCTGGTGTACTTATTGTTAAATAACTGATGCCCAGAGGGATTATCTCTCAAAAAATATCATGCCCTGCGGATGAAAAGTGCCCACTTTATGATAAAAAACTCCACGCTTTACCGCAGGAACTATGAAGGAGTGTACCTTCAGTGCATCGACAAGGACCAAGCTGCAAAAATCATTGAAGAATTCCATGGGAAGTTTGGGACCGGGCATGGCTCAGCCGATGCCACCGCCCATCAGATCCTTCAAGCCAGATATTATTGGCCCTGCATATTTAAATATTTCTACACTCATGTTCAAAGATGCCATACTTGCCAAACCGCAGCACATCGTGAGTGCAACCCGGCTATGCCTTTACAACCAGTCTTTGAGGCTAGGCCTTTTGCCCAATGGGCATTTGACTTTATCAGGGAAATTAACCCCAACTCATCTACCAACCACTGATACATCCTAACCACAACTGATTACTGCACTTGGTGGTCTGAAGCCATACCTTGCAAAAATAACACGGCAAACATGGTTATCAAATTCCTGGAAGAAAATATCATCACAAGATTTGGAATGCCCTTTGCTATAGTGTGTGATAATGGTCCAACATTTTCTTTAGCACAACTACTTGAATGGACCTATGAACAGAAGATCACTCTGAATTTCTCCAACAACTATTACCCCCAGGGGAACGGCGTTGCTGAATCAACGAACAAAAATCTACTTGAAGTGATCAAACACCTACTAGAATAGAACCCCTGGGATTAGAACCAAAAGCTGAGATTCACCCTCTGGGAAGATCGCATTTGAATTAAGGCCACCCTGCGAATGTCCCTATTCCATCTGGTTTATGGCCAGAACCCAATATTCCCAATCAACTTACAGATCCCAATTTTGCAATTTATGCAGGAATTCAGCAACCAGGATAATATTGTGGAGGTTCAACTCCTGAATCTGGTGTGGATGGAAAAACAACATGACACAACCCTTGAACATTTTTCCCATCACCAAGCAGTGGTAAAATTATGGTTTGACCGTAGAGCCCAATACAAGGCCTTTCAGATTTCAGACTTAGTCCTTTTGTGGGACAAGGCCCGGGAAAAGAAAGGAAAGCACACCAAGTTCCAACGGCTCTGGCTAAGACCATACCTAATCTCAGAGATCTGTGGGGAAAATACCTACTGCCTTAAAACCATGACTGGAGAACCTGTCCCATTTCCCGTCAATGGACAGTTCCTCAAACATTACTTCGAATGAGGCCAGTTTGCCCAAAGTTGTATTTTACGTAAAGCTCTCTTGCTTGTAAATATTTCCTTCCCGGTGCCTCGTTTGGAGGTACCTTGCTTTGTAAATAGTCTTGTTGGCCGTCCTCTGGGACTACCCCTTTTCTTTTGTTGTCTTTTATTTTTCTTGTCTTCCTTGTTGGGTTCCGGTGTTTTTCTCCCCCTCTTGTGAGGACTAGTATGCTTCGCATAATATCTAGTCTCTGGGATGTTGCCTTTAATATGACGGTGAACTTAAGAATATATTATTAGCATGATGGAATCGGTCCAGTCTCGGGAGTTATTTTGCAAGTTTGGTAGTACATTATGAGTAATCTTCATCTGATTTATCCCCAAAAGTCTGGTAGTCAGTGAAATAAAGAATTAAGGAATAAGTAATCGGACACATCGAGGGTAGATCTGTTGCACTAGTTGGTTGACCCAAGTCTGAACTTTTAAAAGATTCTTTCCGGATCTAGATTTTTCCTCCCCCATTCAGCATATTAAGGTGGGTGAAAGGGTGAAAGAAGTACCACCATTAAATTTAGCTAAGCTTAAGCTTGATGGTGAAAGAATTACCGCCCTCCCACCTAGAAACGTACAAAATAACAAGAAAAAAAAAAGAAATGGGATGAAACTCCGGTGTCCAGGAGAAACGAGCGGATTTGATGACTTTGGGGTTTGATATACTTAGTGCCTCCTCTTTGTTTCTCCCAGAGGTCATCGGCTTGATTTTCTTCCAAAGTACACACTTCACCACTGATGAAAGGATCATGGACTAAATCACGTATGGCCAGATTTTCTCAGACATGTTACTCTTTGCAAGTAAGATACTTTGAGTAACGATTTGTTCTAATTTTTCTAACCAGAGATTCTATAGCTCTCAAATGCACTAAGGCATTCATCCCAGATAGTCACCATTTGTTATGCCCTGCATCCCCGTCCCTACATTTTGTGTGCAAAATGTTGGGTCCCCTTTGTTTTTTTTTTGCTTTTGGCTCTTGCCTTGTCTTTTTGCCTTTGTTTCTTTATTTTCCTTCTCTGAGTTTTCTTTCCAGCGGTGTTGGTTTTGCTTTGTGTTTTTGTCCCTCACGTCTCTGGGACCTAGTCCCAGAGTTTGTTGTTTCTTTTCCAGGAGCCAGATAACAGACTCCGGGATTCTCTACCACGATGCCTTCTTTTTGTAAGCGGGTATGGTCACACAGAATCCCTGGGCCCGGAGTCCGGAGGTCTTCCTATTCCAGAGTTTGTTGAAAGAAAGGTAACTTTCTTTTCACCTTGGGTATAAATAGAAATTACATGTCACTTTCACAGTTACCGTGATTAAAAGCACTTAGGCGATTTCAGAGTGATTCATGGGCGATTTGAGCGAGAATTAAGTGAGTTATTATGAGCGTAGAAGGCAATTGCGAGTTAATTTTTGGTGTTGGTTGGTGATCATTCAAGGTGGAAACTGTTACAGAGAGTCCAAAGTACCTTTTCCTTCCTTTTCTTCAGATTCTAGGTTGGTGTTCTTGGTTCTTTCTTTCATTTTTCTACTTTTTATTGTTGTGTTTTGTTTGCATTTCTTCTTTGTTTTGTTTCTATTTTTCTTTGCATCCTTGTCGTCTGGCTTGCCGCCCGTTGGTGGGTCAGCTCTACCAGAGGGTTGTCTGCCCTCTGTGTGGTGTAAGATATTGTATATGTTGTACATTTTCTGCAATGTTTTGTATAGGGTAGTCATTTCGCATTTTTGTTCTACTGTAAATTTGGTGTATATGATGTATATCCTTCTATTTTCAATGTATATATCCTTTGGTCCCATTATACTTAGGTGTATATCCTATGTGAATTTTTCTGGTCTCGTGTCAAGCTCACCATGCTTCATCTTTCTTTTTTCCAAATTTACAAGCTCGTTCTAGACAGAATACTGCCTAGTTGAAGCTCGGCTCTTGGCTGGTTTCAACTAGGCAATTTTCTCTCTCCTCCGTCAATCGGCCTTCATATTTCATTTATGTCCCACACATGCATTCAAGATTGTCCAAGTGGCCTCCACTTATTGTGCATTCAGACAATTTGCACCACCGTCGCCATACTCCCCATTTATTGCATAGCCACATGACGCCCATGTGGGCCTGACAGCTCACTTTTCACTCACATCCTCCAACGGTTAGTTTTTCAGACCCCGGGTCTTTTGTCTTCACCAACCCACATCTTACTTCTATTAACTATGTTGAAATCCCTGGGCCCAAATAGCGGTTAATTTTCTAAGTTTGCATTATATATATACTTTTCAGGATTTTGAACCCAAACTAACTTTTCAGGCTAAGGAAGTGCCTCGGTGGTAAGATCTCCGGATCCCAAAATTTTAGTTATCTACAAATTCTAATGGTCACCTTACTTTTCAAGTTTTTAACTATGTCTGAGGCTTCCACATCTTCACCACCCGGGAGTCCGGAGCTCCCCTCCACGGCGGTCACCAGGGCAGCCGTCAGATCCAAAATTGAGAGGGCCTTAGAAAAATTGCCCCTCAGCATGAAATATCTAAAGGACAATGTTGTTATCACATCAAAGATCGAGTCCCAAGTCTAGTTGATTACCAACACCAGTGTCAAAATGTGGGCCAAGATGCAGGCCCTGGTTAAGATAATTTTTATTCAACAACAGTCCAGGGATCCGTTGGCGATCAACGTCAGGGATTATGGGATCCTGAAGGCCTCTTGTTTCACATGCTCAGTGCTAGCCCCAGAGCTTATTCTCACCCTTGCGGCACATTACAACTCCTCCGTCTGGGCCGCCATGCTCGCTACCCCTGTCCCGATCAAATATCCCACCCCCATGGTGTCTCTCGACACTGCAACTTTTCAGGCAGGTTTGGGGATTCTCCAGTTTGATGATCCAGCTGTCGTTACCAGAGCTGATGCTTTGGGGCAATTTCAGCAGCTTGAGGTCATGGCCCAAAAATATATGAACAACCATTGGCTCAAGACTCTAAATAGGGACCCCAAGAAAATGAAATTGGAGATCACCCGATCTGAGTTCAAAGAAAGTATCCAAATGGGGATTATAGCACTATGTCGGATCTTTGGGCAACCCCATGCCCAAGAGTTTTCAGGGTGGATGTACTACTTTTTGCTTGGCATCTCCACTGGTGAGCAATACTTTGATTGGGCCGCCATCATTTCTAAGCTTGTAGACTCTCAGTTCCTTCAGGTGGCCCAGAAGTGCAAATTCTATATGACCTCTTATGTTCTCTGGGCCTTAGCACAGCAATGACCTGTCACTAATGGGCTACTCACATCAAGTGTACTTGGGATCAGCCCAGGTCAAAAGGCTCCCTGGGATTATTTCCCACAAATTCAATGGGAGGCTAGTTTTCCCAGCTTCTGCCGGGTGAATGACGCCTTCATCTACTACAACCTACTCACACCTACCCGGTATGCAGGGTACCGCCTCTCCAAGGAGGAAATGGATCTAGTCAGAAGTTATGACCATTACTACATCCAACTCCAACAACATACCTACATACGGATAATCGACTTCTCCAGTAAACCTTACTTGTTGCCCAAACATTGTGGGAATGAGATAATCCTCTTAGACTATTACAGACAAATACTGGAGTCACACGCCTTATACGCTTTAAAAAGGTGATGAATGTTCCATTCCCAATCACTTGTGGGAATTACTCATGCAGTCTGGCTGCTGCCAAGGAGGCAGACAGTGAGCTCAAGAGCCTAAACTTGGCAGAATTCTATCTAGCACGGAAGAACTTTGATCCGCTTGGAAAAATTGCATTGGCACTTCCCCGAGCATCAGATCCCCACCGATTTCACATGGAGGACTTTTGGGAATATTTCTAGGATGATGTTGAAGTCCGGAGACAGCATTACATCTGGATGACCATGGGGATGATGGAAAGATTGAAGCTCCAAAAATTTTTGGAGGACTTCTCGGACACCAACCCCAAAATAGATCCCCAGTACAAGGCAAGGGGATTTGATAATATGGCCCTCCCACTAGCAAACTGGAATGCCTAGGATGGACCTACCATTGAAGAAATCACTCGCAATGTGTTCGAGTGTAGCCATGAATACTTTAAGAGGGTATGGCCCGGGAGCATCCGCAGAGTTGGCCCGATAGTTCAGAAGCTGACTTCTGGGGCTGAAACCTCTTCTAGGGCCAAGACCTCTTCACAGGGAGAGGATAGAGGAAAGAGAATAATGGGAACTCCAACCCTTCAGGAGACCCCCATAAAGCAGCAACTGAAGCAAACACTGGCAGCCTCCCAGCAGATGAGAGATAAATTGATCACACAGTTGGCCACTCTAGTGCTCATAACCAGACCTGTCCATCCTCCCTCTTCCCCACCACTAGCAACATTAATGGTCAGAGCAACAGGAATGGATGCGGAAGAGGAGTAGATGGTCCTAAGGGATGCGGGGCCTCCTTTGGTTACCAAGCAAAAGAAAAGGCTCAATCCAAAACCAAAGACAGAATCGGAGCTTGGGATGCCACAAATCCCACAAGTAGAAATCATTTCTTCTTACTCCCCAGAGCCGGAGAAAGAACTAGAGCACACTCACGTCTTGGAAAATCCTCCCCCTCAAGAAGAATTTGACAATGTATTTATAACTGACGAGTTTGGAAATTTGCAGGGAACATCGTACAGCCGGCGGAAGAAATTGTCGCGCAGGAGGAAGCTCTAGAACAGGAACCTACATAGGAGCAAGAGGTACAAATAGAAGAGGAAAAGGGGACGGAATAGGTGAACACCTCTGGAGTTCTGGAAATATAGGAAATGGAAGT
This sequence comes from Thuja plicata, assembly GCA_018584345.1. NCBI lineage: Eukaryota > Viridiplantae > Streptophyta > Pinopsida > Cupressales > Cupressaceae > Thuja > Thuja plicata. The sequence goes on along the minus strand of MU225192.1, from coordinate 2,613,564 downwards.
TTTAGGCCAACAAAAGCAAAATGAACAAATGGCAATGGTTGGACAAACTGGACCCACGGGAACAACCGTGACCCCAACCACCGTGTTCCAAACGCCACTCCCAAAGGCAACATTTGGGTAGGTAATCACTACGGCCCAAACATTGAATCATGGCCTATTGGCTCCCCCACTACCAAAGGATGTACCAACAGAAGAAAACATCCCAGTGACAGAGACTGAGGAGGAGCAGCGACAAGATGAAGAAGAGAACCCCGGGGCAACCAATAAAGATCCAAATGTTGCCAAGGATATAGACAGCGGGGCAAAATACACGAGTACCACCGGAGAAAATTTTGTCGATGAGTCAAAAGATATAGGGAAGGAGCCAGAAGAGGCTCATATTGTTGAAGGGGCACAACAAAATCCCAGGGAAGAACCACATGAGCAAATTTTAGCTACAAAGCCACCCCTACTGCCATAGTGGTTCATGGAATCTTGAAAGAGAAAGGCCCCAACAACACCCAAAGCCCATCTTTCTTTGGCAGAGATGATAGCTCAGGCACAGAACCCACCTAAGGCTAAGAAAGCTCAGACAGTCCACACTCTTTGGACCAAGCCGGGCAGAGAAACAGACACAGTAATCGCGACACCTTCCCCATATGCAGACAAGGCAATGGCTGAGGCCGAAGATTACAATGTCACAGAGGTGTCACTGGGGAAGAGAGGAAAATAGGGTGAATTGGACCTGTTGAAAGAAGCAGCCAAGGCAGTGGAGGCTCACTACGAGAAAGAGGCTCAAAAGTTCAAGGTAGAGAAGTAGAAAAATGCAAACCTCATGGGATTGTTGACTGAGCTGTCCCGGCCCATTAGTGTTATTCCTCCGGGGGCCTCTACATCAGATGCACCGCTTCCTCAAAGTGATATATATTCATTACAGGTGATGAAGAAGAAGGCTCAAGCGGTTGATGAATGGGTTGCCTTGCAGTTGGGAAACGTATGGCGATTCTTGGTGTCCACCCTCCCAGATCTATATGCGGCCCACCACGTCTTACACCAGGCCAAAACCACCATCACCATATGGGAGGGGGACATCGAGAATTATGAGGCATGGAAGGTTGAGTTAGAAGAACTCATCAGCCTCGGAGAAGAGATTGTCTTCGAGTCCAGAATTTTAGGAGAAGAATCATTTGATTTTGTGAGGACCCAGCACTCCAGACTTGACCTCACATTCGGGGTAATCATGCAACTGGTGGGGACTCTACGTGATAAGGTTAATGCAGTTCAGTAATCTTTCAATTTATACAAGTCTTTTGTTTTGAAGGTCTCTAGAGCTGATTCGTTTAGCACCGACACATGCACACCCGAGGAATATGTTTTGGGGAAGTTTGATGAATTAATGGAATCAAGGTATCAATCCCCAGAGGGGATAGATGGAGCAAAAATGACGCGAATAACTTGCATGGTGCTCAAAGGTCATGATCCAGAAAAGATGGCCAAAGAATTTAAGGGAAATGTTCTGGACCTAGGAGAGCAGATTGAGGTGGCCAAGTACCAACGGGTTGGCCTTAGAGACATCGATGAAGATGGGATTTCCCATCTTCTCCAAACCTTCAATGATAGCAAGCAACAATAGAGATTCTCCGGGAGCTAGAGAAAACATAGGGAAAATGTCTTGCATTCTTTATTCTTTTTGAACGCAAGTTCCCAGATCTCGGAATTCCAGATTCTACATTTTGTATTCTTTAAGCGACCCGTGTCCTGGTCCCCAAGGCTGACGGATCACTTTTAAGGTAGTTAATAAAGGTTTCCGGAGGGTGGGTAGCAGTTAATAAAGGTTGTCAGAAGCTGGATAGCTACATCAAGGCACGTCAAATCGGCAGGAGGTTTTCTGAAAGATGGTCTTCCCAAGGCACCGCTTCAATGTTACACCTGGCACATCAGAGATAGGGTGCCGCTCTCCCATTTATAAGGCATATAGCCTTGATCCATGGGGGATCATATTTCTTCCTTCTCCTTTTTGGCTCTCTTCTCGAGGCCGATTCTTCCACTCCATTCTTCTTGTCTTATTCTTCTGACATGTCAGACCTTCTCTGTCTCGAGATCTTTTGTAAATGTGGTGCAGGTAGTACCGGCCACTGGATAATGTATTTTATTGTAAAGTGTAAAATAAATTAGGGTTAGGGTTAGATAGAAAGGTGTGTATAAATAGTAAGTCCGGCCTCATTCCAAGGGTCAGTGAAATTGATGATTTTGCAGTCCATAGTTAATAGCAGTTTGGTTTTCTCAGTTCTTAGTGACAAAGCTCAATGCTCCATAGTTTCTAAAGCTTTCAGTAGTTAGATGCTCCCTTGGAGCCACCATTGTACCACGCACCAGTGCTTGTTGGAAGAGAAGTTAATGAAGAAGGAAGAATTCTCTCAATGATGTTGTTGGCATTCTGTCTTCTGGGTTAATGGTATTTTATGCTTTTTATTCTGCATGTCCTTTGCTCTGATACTTAAAGTAGATTAACGACCTCCTTTCCTTTGCTAATGATAAAATATGAACTGATGGTTGTGTATTTCTTCAGTATTTAGTGTAGCGTGTTAGAGCATTGTTGATGTCTTGAACGTTTAGTATAACTATAGGTAGATGAAATATTTCTAACTCTGCAGTGTCTTTTGAATTTTATTTGTTAAAATGAATGTGTGCTTGTAGGAAACCCCACCTGCTTGAATCTCTGGAGAGAACGAGTTGAAGATAACCAACTATCCCCCTCAAAAAATAGTCACATCTCCCAACTGAGCCCCACACCATCGAGACCCGACTCTCACGTGCTTGGAGGCTTGAGGAATCTCATTTCCCCGGACAACCTTTACAGGTGAAGTTGGCCAGTACCTCGATACCCGGTGACAACTTACCTCTGTTGGCGAACCCAGTCACAAAATTCCCATCAACAGGTGGAAGAAGTAGATGGGATATGCGAACCATTGCTAGACATAGGTTCATGATTTAGATCTTTCTTGAGATTAGTATCTGCACTAGATGAATCATTAGGATCTTCAATGCCAATTATGCCATCATCTATGAGATCTTGGATTTTATGTTTCAACTCCATGCAAGATGAAGTCTTATGCTTATTGTGTCGATGATATGCACAGTAGTTACTGAAGAATGTGGATCCAATTAATGTGATTTTAGGCAATGTGATGAGGTCATTCTCAAGAAGTTCTTCCCATGCTGATTCATAAGACTGTCCCAAAGGAGTAAAGACTCTCTTTAAAGGATAATGAGACGCTTCTTGATCAAATAACAAAGGACAAGTTGATCTTAATGAGGATTCGTCAGATGGAGTATCCTTGTTCCCCTTTAATCTTTAAAGTTTAGATTCCATAGTTTGGTGTTGTTTTAACAAAGCTACCCTAAGAATCTCTTCTTCTCTTTTAGACATTGTAAGATTTGTCATGATGCACTTGGTTAGAAGATTGAAAAGAAAGTATGATGAATCAACCGATTGACTGACAGGTGCTGAAGTGATATCTAAAGTGTTGACTAAGTCCAAGACTAAAGGACAAAGGAGATAATGTCCAACTAAGAGGGAGATAGAAATGACTCTGTCTTGAGTTAAGGTTAACTAACATGTTCTCATAACCCAAAATAAGGACAGCGCAGACAAAGAATCATAAGATCAAAATAGATAATGGGTCACTTGGACTAGCACAAAAAAGTCAGATTTCGAGACAACAACGAGTCAGACTGTCAACAGATTGCAGTACAAGATAGACTAGTAAAAATGTTGATGAGAACGCAGATTTGTGAAAATTTGGATAGAACCTTCACAGTAGAATAGCAATTTTGATAGCAAGTTAATAGATTGCAGAGTTTTGATAGCAAGTGCAGAAACTTGGACAAGAATTTGATAGTTAACAGCGAGAAGTGCAGATTTGGAATCGTTGATCGTTTTAATGTTTGATTTTAATGTTTGAGATGTTTGTTTGTTTTGATGCTTCACCCATGCAAGACACATCAAGAAGAATGTTTGTAGTACCAGAACAGACACATCACAATCCTAGGATAGCCAAGGCAGTATTTGTTGAATCCCCACTTGAACCAAAGTTCAGCTACGCTTACTCATACCGGACAACTTTGAAGCTAGGAGGCACAGGCTCCTCCTTACATGTGCACTCACTTCTCAGGAACACCAAGCTTCTAACCCCAAAGGAATTGCTTCCCAAAGGGTTGTTGTCTCTACTAAGAGTCGTAAAAGTGTGGGGTGTCTTAGTTGGTCTCTGACCTTTCGCGCCAACAGATAGAGGGTTTTTTGGATACTAGAACAATAGTTTGTAGTAAGGACATTTGTTCAAGTGGTTGTGATCAAGTCATTTTCCCAATAAAGGGGGCTCTCCCAATCCTTTCAAAGCAAGTTTTTACCTTAACAATGTAGGGACTTTAACGCACCGCTAGGGTACTAGAGGAGATTTTGGTTGTCACAACGAATTCACACCTGTCCACTATGAGACTAATCACAATGGCATTTTTTGTATACCGGTTCGGAAGGGCTTGTCTTTAGCCTATTACCGGGTGGGAAATCCACTCTCACCGGCTCTGTTAAAGCACTCAGGAGGTAGCCATGCTAAAGGATTTGTAGGGATTTCTCTTTCACCCAAGATTTGCAAAGGCGAGGGGAGAGGATACGTCCATGCAATTCCTAGGGTTTACAAAACTAAAAGACACTTCAAGTAGAATAAGAAAATGACAATAATGTTTCTAGATTTCTGATCATCCCAAAAGGGCGAGAGCATAGTTTCCTGAAATTATTTTCATTCCTAAAACAACAAACAAATGTTTATTTTAAGAAGTCTTGCATGTGGGTTCCTATTTTAAGAAATCAAAAACAAGATGCAAACAAAATGCTTTGCATTCTATCGATCAAAGGCAACCTGCAAGACAAATCATGAGTAGTTTGTGTTTTAGTCTTCTTGTATAGCGTCCTGCAAACCACTGTTAGGTTGTACACAAAAGATAATCACATGAACATCAAAGCCAAAGATTAGTCCATATTACCAAAATTAGAAAATTAGAAAACAAATCACATATTCAGAAAGTAGACAAAAAATCATGCATTGTCAAAAAAAATTGCACTGAAAAAGGTGATCGTATGAGCCTATACGGAGCTCCGGAAGTTGCAAAATGTAGGATTAGGCAAGTACAGTCATGTAAAAGTGCAATTTTTGAAAACTCCAGCAAGAAAAATTGAAAAATAACTTCACCATAGCGATCCTTGGGAAAATCTACCCAAAATCAAAAAAAATTTCTCAGAAAATGGAGTTGATATGAACAAGATATGAGCTTTCAAAGTCAGACAGTAAAATCAAAAACTCATTTGGTGAGGGCAAGGTTTTGAAAACTCCTGCTGACGTCAGCTGGTTGCAGGGTTAAATTTGATGGCCAAAAGGTTGTCATGGAATGCCAATATCTCTGCAAAATGATGGTTAAAGGGCTGTCAAATTTAGCATAGTGAAACTTTCTGTGTGACAAAGAAATCAAATCACCATGTGCCACTTGTCTGTTTGTAACTTGCCCGTTTGGAGGGCTGTTTTACTAGCCGCTGGTGGTGGTGTTGGTTGTGGCAAATCTTGGTCGGTGAGTGCCGGTTGAGCGGAGGAGGAGAGTTGGTGGGCGGAAGAACGGGCTGAGCGGCCTGTTTGGAGGGCGGGGCAGAGGCGGAGGTAGGGTTTTGCAGAGGAGGCGCTGGATTTGCAGAGGAGGAGCTAGGGCTGCATGGATGAAGGGCTTAGTGGAGGCGCAGGGTGGGAGAGAAGCGTGGGTGGAGGGTTTGATGAGGCGGCGGCTTGGGGAGGGAGAGAAGTGGTGGCTGGGAG
>MU225192.1:2575057-2598852 GCA_018584345.1 Thuja plicata | reverse complement strand
TTGAGTTCCTTAACCCTACTTTACATTTAATTGAATTTGATTGATTGTATATTGTAATTGTGATTAGGGAGAAGATAAGATGCTCCTCTTCTATTCCCAAATGCACAAATGGAAGATCCAAGTTGATTAACCCAAAAGAAGGGCTAATGCACAAATGAATCAACTATTTGGAAAAGAGAACAACAAGAAGGATCTTAAATTTTGTTAATTATTAAGTAAATATGATTTATTACAGTAATTGAAGAAATAGGAGAAATGTACTAACCTTAAGATAATGCAGATCAAATAATTCTATTTTCTAAGGTCTGTACTCTCTTTCTAGAAAATATGAAGTATGATCTGGAACCAAAACGCAGAGACGAACAAAACCCAGAAATCTTTTTCCGTTCTGATGTTGTCTTATGAAAAAGGTTGACCTTGACCCACAAATGTCAACCCTGACCCAATAATGTCAACCTTGACCTGCATAGGTCCGACAGAAAATCTGTTCACGAAGCCTGACAGAAAGCCGAAAAGGGTATCCAGATCTGAGTCCAAATCCACAGTCCCAAACCTGTATCTACAAGGAAAAGAGGATTGTTTGTTTGGGGGGAGGGGTTTGCCTTGGTCAAACCCCGGTTTTGGAATTAATCTCAAATATATGTAATTGAAATTGCAGAAATAGACAAAGTAAATGCATAAAATCACCTTGCTTGAAAAAGTCCTTGTGGAGGATTTGAATCCTTGAGTCCACAAGTATGTATGCACCAAATATGTAGAATGTAGAATGGTAGGATGTCTTCAATCTCTTGCTTGTAGATCTCTAACACCAAGTCTTAAATGGGTTCTTGAATTTGGAAGTGGCTTGGAAGAAGGTGGATGGAGAGATCACCAAAAGGGCACTATGTAGCTTGAATCCTTCAATGGCCTCCAATAGATCTCCTTTATGAAAATGGATACTTGAATGGATGAATGCTTGCTTAAAATCTTTCTCCTTAGCTTGGTCGAATCACACTTGAAGATAGTTTTTAGAATGCTTGATCATGATTAGAAGACTTTGAGGAAAAGAGAGGAGAAGGCTCCCTTTTATATGAAACTAGGGCACAATCTTCTAAGGAGGCCGACATAGGATAATTAAATTCCCATTAAATCCTTTACCCCTAGGAGAGGGCCTATATTAAATATAATTTAGGAATCGACACTTCGGAACCCGAAACAGCTAACCCGGAAGCGGGAAATAACTTTTGCAAAGACCGACATCCAGAAACTGCAAGACCCTGAAGTTTGAACCCTGGGTCAAGGTCAAGGTCAACCTTGACCTAGGTCAGGGTTGAGGTCAACCTTGACCTAGGTCAGGGTCAAGGTCGACCCTGACCTTGAAGTCCAGAATCTCAGGTCTGCAGTCCAGAATGCATAAATCAAGCTGGAAAGAAGTGGAAAGAGGGGCAGAACAAGGGGAAAGCCAGGTCAAGATTAGGAACCCATTCAAGGAACTTTTCATGACCCCAAACCACTTACTCGAAAGGCTAAACAATTCTACAATGGAAGTGCTTCCATTTTCCGACTATATAGTTTGAAATTTTCTAATTTTCTTTTAATTTAAACATGCCCTTTGTGAAGTGTCTTTCACATTTTGTATACATATTTAAGTTTAAGATTTCCAACTACAAATAAAAATCTACAAAATTGAACTTAACATCTTGGACTGAACATCTATACATCTTTACAAATTATAACACATAATTTTTGTTCTCATTTCCACCTTTGAAAGTTTCAGACAAAGGTTGAGGGTCTTAGCCTTCTCCTCTATTCACTAATTCATATGCTAGTGGTTCAATTTTAGGAGGATCTTATCTCTAGGCTAGATATTCTCCATGTTGACATGGTGTTGGAAGATCTAATAGGATGGTTGATCCAATTCAGGGGTGTTAGGTGATTATTAATTAGACCGAGGAAATAGAGATATGGAGACTAATATTTTGTAGATCCAAAGAAGTAGGGTCAAGGGTGCCCCAAGCATCAATGACCTACACATTAGAACTTAAATAGTATTAGAAATTTGTTATTGTGGAACCTTAAAGACCTTAATGTGATTTTTATATACTCATCAACTAGAGAACAACATACCCTTCATGAAGAAGCCTCCACTTTATTATTAGAGAAAGCATTTCCTATTTGTTGACTATCACAAATCATACTTGTTAAACATTGATATAATGGATACAAATACTCATAGTTTCATCACCTATTCATTTAAAAAAGGTCACAATACATCTCATCTGCCTTCTTCAATAGTTCTATCCATGAAAATTTTATCATTTCATGTTCAAACCTTTGAAACTTCATTAAATCATGTCATTACAGTTTGAAACTTATGCAAACAATCCACTAGGGCATTATTAATACATGACAAAATCTCTTCACAAAAGTCTATAACTTTGGAATTATAAAATAAGAATATAGAGGAAATGTTCCACTAATTTATAAACCATTTGTACGGTTGGAATGAAAGTTATGTATTTTCAGAGAAGGTATATGCACAAGTGACAAACATGCATATTTGACCAAGCACTACTGGGAGATAGACCCAGCAAAAAATGGACTTGTGATGATTTTCACAATAGTACATATGTTGCAGGGTAAGCTCCCAATAGTGCTTAGGCAAATCTGCATGTTCATCACCTATACATATACCTTCTCTAATCAACTCTTATATTCAGGTGAAAGTTGTATATGTTGTATATGTTGTGTGTGTGCGCGCGCATGTGTGTGTGTGTGTGTGTGATAGTGGAAGCAAAATCACCCGAGAAAGAGAATCAAGATATGATGCCCCTCTCATAGACAGGCCTGCAATATCTCTAAAACTGATCTCTTATCCATCATCAAGAAGTCAAGAGGACAAAATAGATACTGGCCTGAAAAAAGAGGTATATAGAATCTTAGAAAAAATACATAGAGTGCAGTGATCAACATGAATATATGGAGCTGTAAGTATCACGTGTAAAGATCACTAAGTGCAAACATCCTAATGTTTTTAGTGCTTTTTGGGGAGACATTTGGGGTGATGTATGATTGTTACGACCACCTTCCAGCCCACATACAGTCTAATCAAAAAGTGTTCTCAAGTGGTAAAGCTTGGGATATCATGGTTAGAGTCTTTGGAATTTAAGATTCACCCCCAAGGAAGGAAGAGAGAAATTGTTGATGATCCCTTACTACCCAAGGAAGGAGGGAACATACCCAAGACAACCATGATGAACCGTGCTGAATATAGTTTGAGAGCTAATAATTTAAAGCCTGGTGAGGGTTATGAGAAATCGCTTTGGGGACATGTTCAAATCCTATTAGGTATCACATATATCTATTTGCAGCCTCTCGTGATCATATTAGACTTATTTTTAAGGTACTTAGTTTAAGGGGTTTGCAAGGATCTACATTATGCACAATTTCAAAATAATTCAAGTGACCTACTTTTGGGGGTCACATTTCAAATCTTGTTATTCATCATGACAAAAGATTCATTGGCCTATGTTGACGACATAACAAAAAACCTCCATACCCATCTTGAGGCTCCTGTGATTTTATTTGATGACTTTTCCATGCCAAAACCGTATGCAATTTATTTTGAGTTTGAGTGTCTACAGTGTGACATTTGTGAAGTGAGCATTTTCAAAGAACTATATTTCATAGTTGGGTGTTTTTCAAGAGAGGAAAGTTGTTTCCCTATATTTTTGGTATCTCAATGAACTCATATACAAATATTTAAGATCCTAGGAGGTTGTTTGATATTTTTTCCAAGTCCAAACCAAATTGAGTTCACAATATTTTCTAGATGCATGTTTAAAACAATTCCAGAATGGTCAAGTTTGACAATTAATAAATTGAAAACCTGAAAGTTTTTGGAAAATCATTATAGCACATGTGTTCCTTATATCTCAATGAACAAATCCTCTCAGTGGCAACTTCCTGGGAAGTCATTCTCTACTTTATCCAAAGGCGTGTTGATAGGGTTTTAGAATGGCTCTGGTGTGTCTAGTTGCAGAAACAATGAAGTAGGGAGCTTGGGTGATTAATTTCTCACACCTCATACATCATAAAGCAAAACCATTTTACAGGGTGAGTAGTGACATATAAGTTTACATGTTTTCTAGTTTTCATGGTCTTATGATATGATTTGATTAGTTTTTAAGAGAGGTTTTAGAGGCTCCGAGCTTGTTTCGGTCAAGTCCAAACATAATGTTTTTTAGCCGGACCTACATAGGGACCCAACTCTCATGACAACGCTTCCTCTCTCAGGTTCCATTGGGACTATTTTATTGTTAATACATTATTTATTTTAATAATATTAATATTAAATGAGACCATATAAACAAATTTAAAATGATGATTCGAAAGCAATTAGAGGTGTGGGCCACTCGTTGGCACGCCAGGATGAAGAAATTGTTTCTCCGCACATCAGGAGAGAGGATATATATTGCTTTTCAACAAAGGGTTTAAGTTGGGGGATGTCTCTAAAATTCATTTAGATCCTCAACGATACAATGAGCATGGGAAGACATTGGGTTTAATTTATATTGTTACTAAAAAGGATGACAAGAGTATATAAAATAAAAAATAAAAGCCAGATTCAACATCTTTTCTAGCATCCTTCTCTTCTTGTGCTCGACTGAGAGCTGTAAAGCACAAATAAAGACAACCATAAAAAAAATTAAAGAGGTTGTTGATTGTTTGATTGAATGGACCAAAGAAATGTGCTCTCTTTGTTTGTGGTGAACACAATATCTGTGACAATGTTTGCTAAAAAGGATTTGAGAAATTTTAGGCAATTATAGGTTGTGTTTTAATTATTGATTCCACAACCTTTGTAGCATTTTCTCTACAAAATTGGAGTCATGGAAATAGGGTACATGTCGTTGATGTAAATGCCATACAGAAATATGATCTCGTGACCAAGTCCACCAACCATTATCAGTATTATCTCTTCTTATGTGTGTCATGAGAGCTTATAATAGGGGATGAGCGTCCATTAAGGTATTTGTACTAGATATTGGAGACACCATGGTAGAAATGTCTACAAAATATGGAACGCACAAACAAGGCACATGGGCTATTTTACAGAATGCCCAAAACTATTGTTTTGTGGCTAATGCAAAATGCAGATGTAAAAATACCACAAATCTAGAAAACTAAATTGATTTAGAAACCCTTACCAGCATATACTCTCCTCGTGCCAAAATAAAATCTCAAAACATCGTATGTTGAAGCATATTTGAAAGAGGATTTTTTATCATATGTTTGCAGAATGTGTACAAAATGATTTTGGAGAAAGGGTTAGGAAACGTTTAAAAGAAAATGCAATTGGAAAGTGTCAAATAGTTTTGGAGTTGTGCAGAGATATAGCACCATCTATTACATCTATTTGCAAACTGAATACACCATCTATTGAATCTATTGAATAAAGGATTGTCTTTAGTTAGGGTGCACTTATAGATGGTCGATTCAAGGCATTCATGGCCCTCCTTCAGCTCTTCTTTGGTGCGTAATGGCGCTTCTCTACACTGCAAAGGAACATAATAAATTGCAATTAAAACTTTTATTTAAGTTATGCTTGTGTTTGTCTAAATTTCCACGAACCGTTCTGGTCGTATAAATTTATACGAACATGGGCATGAATTTAAAAAAATCAAATTTTTCCTTCTACATTTTGACTAAGAAAAACCATTTTGCAAGTTCATCGTAAATGTTGGTCGAAAACTAGGGTCAAATGTACTAGTGATAGATGATCGGTGAGCGAAAATAGAGTTGTTAACGGGTTACAAAGTTTGTGTTCTTGAGCGACAGTTGAGAAATATTTGATCGGTGATTAGTGTTGAGGTTATGGCGTAGTCAGTTGAGTCAGTCATGATCAGGTGACATTTTTTCATAATTGGAGGTGATGATCTAACATCACATTGTTCAATGCTAGCGAGTGGGGAAGATTCTTGAGGAAGCTTGTGTTTGGTCAAAACATGTTTGACTCCTTGACACAACATCCTATGTAAATCATTGTATTGGCGGATGTGATCTTGGAAATATATTTTTGTGTATTTAATTTTGATATGTTGCACGTTGGATTTGAGTGGGATGTTTGGAATTCTACTTTAGGGTTTGATCAAGGCGGCGGACTCAAAATTTCAGTATATAATGAATGAAGTTGAAGGTTGAATGTGTTGATCGTGTGTTAGAAAAGCGCGGTGCAAAGTGCGAGTTGTGATCAAGCCAGAAAATATTTAAGTGTGTTAAGAAGAGATTGTGTGCTTCAGTGGATCTAATCAAGAAGAGGTAGTTCTATTTAACAGTTCATTGTTTTTGTTGTTCCCTAGCAGTTGTAGCAATTTAAATCCCTTAACAGGGTATATCCTAATAGATCTTTTTGGTAAATCCTCTAACAAGGTGACACTTTGACAAGTGTTTACAGTCCTCTAAAAAGGTTACTCTTAAAAGGGTAAAGGTTCTAACAGGCCTAAGGAAAATCCCTTAACCAGGTAGCACCTAACAGTGTTGTAAACTCCTAACATGATTAAGCTCCTCACAGGGCGTACTTTAGAAGAGTACATCATTTAGTGGGTACTAATCCACACTGTGATTTTTTCCCTATTTGGGTTTCCACGAGATAAATCTGTGTTAAATGTGTGGATGGATTTGCATGTTTATGGTTTCTATTTATTGAATGTATGGTTAACCTTGTGAATGGTCGTTTAAGTTTAAGAGGTTATAAAGATTGGATTATTTGGTACATTACTGATTCACCCCCCTCTCAGTAATGTGATCAGTTCAAATTCTTGATTCCTAAGTTTGCAAATTATTTTGGTAGATCAGTTGGTTATAATGGTAGATAAAATGTTTTTCAAGGTAATTGTTATTACTGTAACAAGTATGGTCATAAGGCTAATGAGTGCAGAGATAGAATCAACAATGTAAGGGGATATGTGAACCAGAGAAATGCTTACCAAAGGGAGAAACAATTCGATGTTACATGTTTTGTCTGTCACAACTTTGGACATACAATAGTGAATTGCAAGATCAGAACCGATAGAGGAAATGATGGACCATGGAGGCAAACTAGTATGACGTGTTACAATTGCAATAAGATTGGACATCTTGATAGGTCTTGCAGAGCAAAAAAGAATAACACTGGAGGTCAACCAATGAGTAGGGTTGTTAATGATAAAGGCAAGAAGATTGCATATGTTGAAGAAATTAAGAAGCAAATACAAGATATATGGGTAAAGAAAGGAGAAATAAAGTCTTATGAAATGACAAAGAACTCCACTACATTGGGTAACGTGGAGAATTCATCATCTAAATAAGTCAAACAAATTGGCATAGGGGGAGAAAATCAAGTAAGATCTATAACCTATCCCTTAATTTTGTATGTGTGGTAAGATATATCAAATTATTTGGATGCCTAATGATGTTTACTGGGTTGATGATCTGAGATACAATTTGTTAAGTGTTGCACAGTTGAATAACAAAGGTTTCATATTGGAAATCAATGGAGGTATATGCAACATATTGGGAAACCAGGAGAACTGATTGCTACCACTGAACAAACTAGAGGTAACTGTTTCCATCTAAATTATACTATTAAGAGTTGTCTGATTGCTAAGGTTGAAGATTATTGGTTATGACATAAGAGGTTTTTTCATGTAAATTTTGATAACCTGATCAAAGTTAGTAAGATGAAGATAATGTGAGGATTTCCTAACCTAGTGAAACCAGACAATGTAATGTGCAAAGAATGACTGCTTGGGAAGCTAACTAAGTCCAGTTTCATCAGTAAAAATATTCTTCTAAAAATATTTTAGATCTGGTCATAATGATCTATGTGGTCCAATGAGAACTCAAAGTTACTATGGTGATAGATATTTCATGTTGCTTGTTGATGATTATTCTAGAATGACATGGGTTATATTTTTAAGAGACAAATCTGAATCTTTTCACATGTTTAAGATTTACAAAGCTAGTGTGGAGAAGGAGACTGGTAAGACTCTAAAATGTCTTAGATATGATAGAGGAGGTGAGTTTACTTCACATGAGTTTACTACACATTGTGAAGAACATGGAATTAAAAGATAGATGTCAACTCCTAGAACTAAACCGATATTGCAAAATTATGTAAAGTTGAATCACTCCCCTGGTTAAATTATTGTTGAAAAAAATGCATGTGTGTTAACAAGGAAGGAAAGAGAAGATACTTGTTTGCTATATGAATTTGAGCCTAAAATAGCTAAAGATGCATTGAAAGATGAAGATTGGGTGAAAGCTATGTAAGAAGAATTGGAGCATATTGACAAGAGCAATACCTAGACATTAGTGCCCAGACCGATGGACAAGAATGTTATTGGTACTAAGTGAATTTTTAAAAACAAGATGAATGAGACAGGAGAAGTGGTATGGAACAAGGCAAGATTGGTGTGTAAAGGATATGCACAGGAGGAAGGCCTGGACAACAGTGAAACATTTGCACCAGTGTCCAGAATTGAAGGTGTAAGGATATTGCTTGCATATGCTTCTTACAAACGATTCAAGGTATATCAAATGGATGTTAAGTCAACTTTTCTTAATAGTATCTTGGAAGAAGAAGTATACATTGAACAACCTGAATGATTTGCTAATTCAGAAGGTAAGAATTTGGTGTGCAAATTAAAGAAAGATTTATATGGATTGAAACAAACACCTAGAGCATGGTGTGATAGATTGCATTCATATCTGATTCAAATTGGTTTCATCAAGACTAGTGATAACAGTAATGTGTTTTTGAAGATTGAGAGAAGTGAAAGATTGTTGATTGTTGAGATATTTGTAGATGATATTATTTTTGGTGGCAATGAAAAGGTGAGAAAATTATTTGCAAATGAGATGAGATGAAATAATTCAATATGTCTATGATCTGTGAGATCAAATTCTTTATTAGATTGCAAGTTCAAAAGATGAAGAATGGTATCTACATAAGTCAATCCAAATATGTAAGTGAAATATTGAAGACTTTTGGGTTAGAAGACTCAAAACTAGTTGGTACCCCTATGATAACCGATTTCAAATTATCAAAGGAAGATGAATCTAAAGAGGTGAGTGAGACACTTTATAAGTCCAAGATCGATAACCTACAGTATGTAGTGCACAACATACTAGACATAGCACATGCGGTTGGATTAGTGGAAAGATTTTCTACTAATCCTAAGGAATCTCATTTGGTTACAATAAAGAGAAACTTTAGATATCTTAAGGGGACTGAAGATTATGGTCTATGGTATGGACATAAAGGTGATTTCTCTGTGAATATGTTTACTGATGTTGATTAGGCAGGTAATGTTGATGCAAAAGAGAACACGTAGAGGTACATTCTTTCTTGGTGTGAGGCTTGTATGCTAGACAAGTAAGAAGTAGAACTGTATATCTCAATCAATAAGTGAAGTTGAGTATGTTGTTGTTGCAATTAATTGTGCACAGGTAGTTTGGATCAAGAAAATTTTGGAAGGAATTCAGGAGAAGGTAACTGAACTGATGGTTATCTATTGTGACAATACAAGTGATATTAATATTTCAAAGAACCCGGTGATGCACTCTAAGACTAAGCATATAGCTATCAAATATCATTTTCTTAGAGAACAGGTACATGAAAAGGAAGTAAGGTTAGAGTATGTGCCAAATAAGGAGCGGGTTGCTGATATTTTCACAAAACCATTACTTAAGGATACATTTGAGTATCTAAGAAGTAGGTTGGGGGTCATTTCCCTATCCGAGTTGAATTAGAAGAAGATGCAGTTGCATCAATCCTAGTGTATTCATTGAATATCTTTATAATTGGATTGATGTTGTGGGGTTACTCCTTAGGGGGAGCATTCTATGAAGTCATGAACAATAGAGAAGATACCAGGTGTGATTGACACCTTTGACATTGTTGTCAAAGGGGGAGAATGTATGTATGACAAAGGGTGAGTAATTGCAGAACTGGTGTAAGACAGTAGTAGAAACATTTTTTTAAGGAAAAGTGTTGCCATCAATGGTGAAGTAGAAAGTTTTGCATAAAGTGTTTCCATCAATTCCAAAGGGGGAGATTGTTGGCATATCTGATGCAGTGATGGTAAGTAAGTTGTGGAGATATCATGGTGTAGATTTGATTATAGGATGATAAGATATTATGTTGTCATTAATGTCAACTATTGACTTTGTGTTCTTAGTATGTTGCTAAGCATAGTTGTGATAAATGATGATTTGTGGTGATTTTCAATGGTTGTTATCTTTATATGAGACTTAGGTGTGTCTCTAAAAGTATAATGCATGACCGCTACTACTGAAGTGATCTAATGTGGAAATTATGATCAGATGAAGTATAACAGTGCACATGTTAGAACAATTAATGACAGCTAATAGATGATTTGATTGTCTTGTCAAATATTTGTTATATCTTGTGATGCACTCATAGGATATGGTGGTCCATAGTGTTCATATGTTACAGATGCAACTGCAACTGATTTGAGTGACCGATGTGAAGGATAAATGATTGGTGAGCAGAAATAGTGTTATTAACATGTTATAGAGTTTGTGTTCTTGAGCGACAGTTGATAAATATTTGATCGGTGATCGGTTTTGAGGTTATGATGTAGTCGGTTGAGTTAGTCATGATCTGGTGACATGTTTTCATGATTGGAGGTGATGATATGGCATCACATTGTTCGATGCTAGCGAGTGAAGAAGATTCTTGAGGAAGCTGGTGTTTGGTCAAAATGTGTTTGACTTATTGACACAACATCCTATGTAAATCTTTGTATTGGACGATGAGATCTTGGAAATATGTTTTTGTGTATTTAATTTTGATATGTGGCGCATTGGATTTGAGCGAGGTGTTTGGAATTCTATTTTAGGGTTTGATCAAGGCAGTGGAATCAAAAGTTCAGTATATAATGAATGGAGGTGAAGGTTGAATGTGTTGATCATGTGATAGACAAGTGCGGTGAAAAGTGTGAGTTGTGATCAAGCCATAAAATATTTAAGTGTGTTAAGAAGAGATTGTGTGCTTCAGTGGATTTGATCAAGCAGAGGTAGTGCTATTTCACATATCATTGTTTATGTTGTTCCCTAACAATTGCAACAGGTTAAATCCCATAACAGGGTAGATCCTAACAGATCTTTGTTGTAATCCTCTAACAAGGTCACACTTTTACAAGTGTTTAAATTCCTCTAACAAACCTACTCTTAACATGGTAAAGATTCTAATAGGCCTAAGAAAAATCCCTTAACTGGGTAGCACCTAATAGTGTTGTTGTAAACTCCTAATAGGGTTAAGATCCTCATAGGGCATACTTCAGAAGACTACATCATTTAGTGGGTACTTATCCCCACCGTGGGTTTTTCCCTATTTGGTTTTGCATGAGAAATCTGTATGTTAAATGTGTGGATGGATTTGCATGTTTGTGGTTTTCATTTATTGAATGTATGGTTAACCTTGTGAATGGTGGTTTAAGCTTAAGAGGTTATAAAGATTGGATTATTTGGTACATTATTGATTCACCCCCCTCTCAGTAATGTGATCTTAGGACTAAAATCCTATACCTACAAAACACATCAAAAATAAGAAAAATCCATTAGAATTGCATGATTCACACCGGGTTCACCAAATGTAGGAGAGGAAAAAGAGGAAAATATGCATGCAAAGGCAACATCAAACATCTTAAAACATACAAAATAGACCATATCCTAACATTAAAGCCATGAAAGAAAAGCATGAAATATGAAAGTAAATTCAACAAAACTCCCTTCAACTTGCTCCAATGCCTTTCTTGCTTCTCAAAATTGAATTGATGTAGCTCCCATGATAGGCACACTCAACACAAAATCAAAATGATGATAATGGTGAGAAGATTCAAAAGATGATGGTTAGCAAAAATGATATAAATGATCTCAATTTATAGAATTTGAGAGCAAATTCTCTAAATTAGCAATTTGAGATATAATTAGGAAAATTATATTATTTATGAAAAGATTTGAATTTGATTTTAGAAATAAGCCAAAATGAGTGAAAGCTTATTTGGAAACTTAAAAAAATGGATGAGTAGTTAACTAGGAGAGTGTAAGAGTTTGAAAGGGGAAAGTGTAAGAGTTTAAAAGGGAATGGAGGCTATTAAATAGGGATGAAAGCTAAATTTTAGGAATAGAATCCCAGGTGGAAATATGATAGATAATTTGACTTTAAAATTCAATATTCCTCACAAATTAGTAATTAGGAATTTAGGAATTAGAAAATTCCAAAACTCAAAAATTAGCCAATAAATTTATGTACAATTAATTAATTGCGAGACTTATGATACAAATTAAGGTGGAATATTAGTAATTAATTAAACAATTTTCAATGCTTAATTAATGAAGAATGCCATTATATCGGTGAATGATAAAGATGAAACACAAAGCGTATAACATATGTTAAAAAAAGGTTTCCATAGGCGTGAACCATTTTTTAGTGTCTACAATGAGTTTTATTGATATATGTACATCTTTGAGGTATGCATGATTATATGGATTAACATTTTGTTGTGGTTATTTCCAAACATGTTTTACTTTTCTTCACTTGATTATAGTTTGGAGTCTTTCTTATCACTTGGATTTGATGCTTTTGTTGTTTTAAGATTTCATTTTCACCTTGGCTTGTTCCTTCTCTTCCATAGGTGGAAATGTTGGAGAATGAGCACACTCTTGCTTGATATGGTGGGCATTTTGGATGATATTATCAATATCTTTATGGAGCATGAGAGCATGTTAGAGAATCATGTGGTTTCGTGAATGGCTTTGATGATGCATTTTACTAACTGACCCTTATGAAATGTATATAAGAGGGACAACGTTATAATAGGTGTCATCACCTTGCATTGCATGAATTACTTTAATTATGCAAAATAAATATGTTATTACGTATCATTAGGCGATGTGTTTAACGATCCTTTAAAAAATTTGTTCCACTTGTAAAGTTATGCAACACTAGGTTAGATATTTTATGTGAGTTGCACATAAAAAATATTTATTTGAGACACTAAATGCCAAAATTTAAATGCAAGGTTAATGGTTTTCGCTCACCACTTGGTTGTATTCATGTGAACTTGATTATATAAAACTGAGCATGTGTTTAGTGGTTAATGTTGGTTGTTGGTTGTTTTGGTTTGTATGTAACTATGTTGAGTCTTTTTCTAAAGAGTCCATATATGAAGCATGACATAGGATATATGGATACATGCTTGGATACATGAAGGATGCAATGGAGGAGCTTGATGTTTATGAAGTATTCATTTAGAGTTTGTACATGTATTATTGTTTTCATTTTTGAATATTGTATTGAGCATAGATGCTTTTCGAGGTTGGTTTTTTCTCTCTTAAATTTTTTTCCAACTGCATGTGTTCTTTTGTGACATACCTTTGATTTTTACATGTGGTTATTTTATAAGACTGTATGCATGTTTTTCTCTC
Organism: Thuja plicata; assembly: GCA_018584345.1. NCBI lineage: Eukaryota > Viridiplantae > Streptophyta > Pinopsida > Cupressales > Cupressaceae > Thuja > Thuja plicata. Next base: position 2,585,376 of record MU225192.1, on the reverse strand, counting down.
ATTGGCTTTATGTAAGACATGGTTTGATCAACCTACATGATATTCCTACTAGTTGACACATTCTACATGAGTGTACTTGATTCTTGGTTTAGTTCTCATATCGACACATAGAGCCCTTTTGAATTCTATTTGGTACTTGATTTGATTCATTAACACCTACCAAAATTTCAATTAGCTTTATTGAGCAGCATCTATAAAAATATTTTTACTCTCCTTCTCTCTCTAAGGGGGACTATTTTCTACAATTAAATTCTTCTATACCTCCTTGATGGGTTAATTTTGTACATTTCTAATTCACATGACTAAATATGGTTCGAGACCCACTCATCTAGTCATGCATCCATAACAATGAAAGCTATGCTTATGGGGGAGGGTATTGATGCATATTTTATTTTCACATTTAGTTTACTTTATTGTACATTCACACTTAAGATTAAATAACCTTGCTTAGGTAAGTATCTACTCAAGTAGGTTTCCCATGCGATTTGTACTTCCTAGTTTGGAAAGATATTGTACACACATGTGACTACATCTTCTTTATCCCATATTAGTTCTACATTCACATTTCTTAGTGATTTATCATTTATATAGTCACTTGTAGCTCCTTGTATAATACATCTTTTGGGTATCAAGCACACATTGATCACATATTGACTTTTCATATTGCAATGCAATGATGTTTTGATATATTTGTGCTTGTCTTTCACCTCTGTCTTGATTTCCAAAAGAGTGTTAAACCTATCATATTACATTCCATCCAATAAAGAATTGAAAACCCACATGAAACTTCTAAGAAGCTCCCAAATCAAAGAAAAGATTCCCCTTACCAGACACGACATCCATATCTATTCTTCATTTCCAAAAAAAATTCCTGAAGAAATCTCCAAAATTGACAAGAACAACTAAAAATATATAAGTTAGACCTTTTTCGAAAAGCCTCAAAAGGAACATTCAATTTACATTAGACCAAATCCTTTTAAATATTTTCCCAACATCTAAAAATTAAATTAAATACAAAACTAAACAAGAGAGAGAGAGAGAGAGAGAGAGAGATAGAGATTATTTACAACAAGTTCAATCTATGTTCAGCTTTAAAAACCTTTCGTTTAGCACCCTTGGAAGAAGGTACTTCCAGAACCCCACATAGAAGAACAAGATCAACTTTCGCTTCCCCACCTGTGTAGATCAGTTCCTCTGGAACCCTTGCAAGAACTACAGTAACTAGATAGAAAATTCATAGACCAAAGCATAAGGCTATAAAGGAGAAGACATGTTTGGAGCCTACTGTAAAAGATGTTGACAATAGTAGTACTGAAGTAGTAAAAGAATAGTTTAGGATACATAAGAGGACCAAAAGAACAGAGAAGGGTGTTGATAATGAAGAGGAAGTAGAAAACAAGAAAGATAAGGGGAAGGAGAAGGAGATGGAAACCCCTCTAGTTGGTGCATAGTATCAACCTCTAACTAGCATTCGCACCTTAAGGTGCACTGGGTACGCCGAAGAGATATTGAAGGTCAATTAGGGAAAAATGTTGGTATTTTCTTTTGTATATATTAGTGCAACTAATAAGGTCAACTGACATACTATTTAGTGAATTATGTTTGTGCAAGATAGGTCTAAATAGAGAAATGACAGGTAGACAAATAAATTAGAAAACCTCTCAATTAGGAAGATAATCGCGCTCCATTACCTAAACATTAACCATACCCTAATTGTAATCATGACATAAACCTGAATATATCTAAATCATAACTATAATTAAAACCCTAACTTTAACCATAAAACTAACCATATTCCTAAATCCAACCTCAATCCTAACCTTAACTATAACCCTAATCAAAATCTTAACCCTAACCATAGTACTAACCATGACGTAACCCCTTACCCTAACCATAATTGTAACCCTAAATCCTACTCACAACTCTAAACCCATCCTTAGCGCTAACCCTAACCCTAGCCTAAACGTTAAACCCTATTCATAAATAAGATCATAACCAAACTCTAAACCCAATCATAATCCTAAGCATGGCATAAACCTAAACTCTTATCCTAGCCCTAACCCTAAATGTTAACACTAACCTAACCATTATTAGAATCATGATATAAACCTTAAACCTAACCATAATTGTAATCCTCAACCTTGATCCTAACCTTAATGATAACGGTAATGATGATGTAAACCTTAACCCTAACCAATATTCTAACTATAATCCTAATCCTCATCCCTAAAACATAATCCTAATCAAAACCCTAACCCTAACCATGATACTACCCATTATGTAAACCCTAACCACTATATATTGTTTATTATTTAATAAATGTACTTAAATATCTAATAATAAATAATAAACATAATTACAAAATCTCTCTAAGTTTTAATTTAGATTCACATCTTATGTTTATTTTATCATATAGATTTGGATGAGATTTGAATGAAACAAATAATCATAAACTATTAATTATCATATTTTATTTTAATTCTTATGTGTAATTTCATAAAATGATATAAATTATTAAAAATAAATCTAAAATCTAAAATAAAAATTAAAACAGAATAAAATAAATAGAAAAAAAATTCTAGGTCAATATAATTACAAAAGAAATCAGTAAACTTAGTCAATTAATGAATAATTAAAAAGAAAAAAAGAAAAACTATATATTTTTAAAGTAAAAAATAATTTTGTTTATATTACAGTAGTATTAAAAATAATAATAAGGTTTTTCAATAGTCATATTTTATTTAATAAAATAAATATTATTATAATATTATCTTAAAAATAAATTTATAATATAGTTATATTTATTATTTGTTTAATTTATTATAATAAACATAATTAATATTTTTTTAAATATTATTTGTATTGTGGAATATTTGAACTTAATACTCTTTATATACATACAATATGAATTTTGAAATTATAGAATTGTCATATAATTGATTAAAATATGTTTAATTGTTCTCAATTTTAAAAGAATAATAGTACAAAAATATTTAAATCTATATAAAAAAAATTATTGCAATCAATTAAATATATTCTAATTTATTACAACCTTATTATTAATTTGATTATAAAGTATATAACTTTAATTTAAATTAATCTATATAATTAAAATAATAAATTTAATTTTTACTTATAATTATAAAAAAGTTATTATTGACTTTCTAGTATTTCTACCATTTATCTTAATATATTTTAATTTAATTAATTTTTAAGTAACAAAAATAAAAATCGCAAATACTACTAACATAACATATAAAATATAAAAAACATAAAATATAAAAAACTAAAATTTTAAAAATATAACTTATCCTCTTATTTCATAAATATCAAAAAGTGAATACGGTGACATGAACATTCAGTGACTATTTTTCAAAGAGTGTAATTGCACTGACAAGATGGGAAATAATGACATGAACAAACAATGAAAATAACGGGTCAAATTTCTACCATAAATTTTGAATGGTGTGTCATTTTTTACGCAAACAAACTGCGAAAATAACGAGTCAAATTTCTACCGTAAATTTCTAAAGGTGTGTCATTTTTTTTCACATAAGTACAAATTTTCTCGGGAATAAAATCAATAGTGTAGATGGTTTCAATCGTCTTGCAAGCCTTATTAGACATTTTTGAGCGTTGATTTTGAAAGAAGTTTTACAACTTCAGAAAAGGAACGCCTTCGGCGTAAATATAGACAATTTGGTAAATGCAATAAGCTACCATAATATATTGGAGATTGTTTTTAGTTTGTATGAAGACATCCCTCCAATAGATAAAGTTATCATTGGACACATGATGACTTATAATCTGGGCTTAGATGATATTCGGGATAAATTGACTAAGGAGTTGTTGGAAGCCTTGACTAAAAGAAGAAAGGATACATTGCTCAAGGAATCTAAGCTCAAGACATGATTAAAGCAAAATTTGTAATTTCTTATCTTGTGAAGACAATGCAAAGATTGGTCAAATACTAAGCATTAGATTCTGGACAAAGGAGAGGGTATAAAACACCATCATGGGTGAGGATCTAGACGATTATCAAAGATTGGTGAAACAAAATGAAGAGATGATTGTTGAATCTGCAACAGAATTGAAGAGGCCATATGATGTGTTGTGGATACCTCCCCTCTAGAGGTTGATGTACCTGTTGGAAATGTTGAATGAGTTGTTCCAAATAAATCTTTGTATGTGCAAAACAGTGGTGATGAAAGTTCAGTTGTTGTAGAAGAGCTAAAGAAGATTGTCTTCTCCTCTAAAAAAGACGTATACTGGTCTAGAAATTAAAGAACGAATGTATACAAACACAGAACTAGGTGATGTCTATTGTCCTCGATTTTTGCAAGATAAAAAATTGAGATACAATCATGCAATTTTCATCCAATTCATCACCTATACATTCTTTTTGCACACTTTTCGAGGTTTGAGTCGCATATTTTTGAACGCTTTTGTCATCAATTTATGTCTTGTCATAATCCCTTGTCTTCATTTCACTTTTTTTCATTGTCTTAAAGTTGTATCCTACAAGCCCCTTGCAACTTTAGAACTTTTTTCTCCAATTGCATTTGTTGTAGGAACTTTTTTCCCGCATTACATGTGTTGTAGGAACTTTTTTCCCTCACTGCACATTGCATTTCAGACATGTTTCCCCCACTACACATGCATTTCAAAACTTTTTGTTCCAATTGCATTTCATTTGCACTTTTACTATGCAATCATGGTTTTCTCACTCATTGCATATGCACATACATTTGTAGTCGAGGTTTTTAACCTCGACTACATACCATTTCACATGCAACTATAAATGCAATCAGAGGTTTTAACCCCAATTACACATTATAACATGCAAACCCAAATGCAATCCAGACCTTTTGTGAGTACCTTCCGTTATGCAATGTAATGTGTAATCAAAACTAAAAACTCTGATTACACATGAAATCTTTATTTTTACCCTCATAATCGGAGATTTTTGTTCTGATTATGCAATATATTACACTTTACAACCATGTTGTTCCCTCATGTGCAATGCATGCTAAAAACTCCAAAATTGCATTATTGTTCATTTGAAGTCATTTTTTCTCCTTTTATTTTTATTCAAGATTTTTGTCTATCGTCTCATGTATCGTGCCAAGTTGATGTCCAACATGGAAACCCTTGGAATCTACCACAGCGACACCATTACAAATGCTCTCATTCACGCTCTGGGTTTTTCACCTCAATTTCACAGAAAGAATTTCCCCGAAAAACCAATAGTACCCCAAGCAAGAAGATGAGGTTGGAATTCATTGACAAAGAACACGAGAACCATCAAGGATGCAAGTTGGTTTTCACAAACATGCTCATCCATGCACTAAGAATATGAAGAGTCCATGGGTTGTCTTGAAACAACATGAAGATCTCTTTGACAGAGGATGATGTAACAAGAGTCGTGTCTTGTCAAACACTTATATTAGTTTCAATTATGCATGTGTAATTTAGTTTGGACAAATTAGTTATAAAGAAAAAAATTGCAAATGTGTGTGACCACATCACGTGTCGAATTGTAAAATACATGAACATATAATCACATTACATAGGACTGTAATGTTTAATAAGTTAACAATTAGTTAGGTTTCCCCCACCTTTTTCTCATAACCTCTCTTCTATAAATACAAGAGGGCTCATTGTAAATAAACATCTTTGGGCGATGCAACAAAACTTTGCTAGTTTGTGTGTGCACTCTAAAACTTTGAGTTTAGATGTAAATTAAGTTCTATGAGTTGCTTATTGTGTTTAGAACTATAGTTAGGTTTGCAGACTTGATCTTGCAGACTTTGAGCTTCTTATCATGTTTGAAATTAGTGTAGAATGCTCAAGGAGATAACTTGCAGACTTTGCGTTGCTCTTATTTTATACGTTTGTGTTGTAAGGTGAAAATACATTGGATACTTTGAGCTGCACGTATGTTTTTATCTTTGCTCCCGAATTCAAAAAGGAGTCTTGGAAAGACAGTGTTAATGTTTGTAGCTTCAGTCGTATGATCATTTGAATACATATAATATATGTTGAATAATAATAATATAATATATATATTATATTATTATTAAGCATATGAAATTTAATATTTAATATTAAATTATTATATTATTATTCTTAATTAATAATTGATTGATGAAACATTATAAGATTGATTAAATTACAATTAATGGGAAGAAATGTATCCTTTCTTATAAATAATAATGAATAGACAATGTAAATTGAAAGAAGTATCAAACCTATGCTTCCAATGCATTGAGGACCGGTTTAGGGAATGTCAACCCGATATCGAGATGATCTTGTGCGTTACAAGTGAATCTGGTTTCAAACCCAAATACTCCCGTTATTATTTCTCCGTCCTGGTATGGAAGGAACCAGACCCGAATACAATGAAGAAGATGACAAAACCCGATGCCAAATATTGAGTCACGAACCAACAATGATTTGTCAGGTTGGATGAATCAGTATTGGATCAATGATATTAATATTACGCAACTCTTGATAGCATTGACTTCTGCGGACTATAGTCCTCCCAAATGATTTGTCCTACTTCCTCTAATGATTTCTAGTCGCATAATAGCTCGGGGAATGGAATGCCTTGAATTGACTTCATAGAATGAGTCAGTACAGACTATTACTTTGACAACTTAATACATGTCGTCGTTGATAAGAAGACTCACACCAGTGAATTTGATGGGAGTGTTGTGTAGTGCAAAGAACAATTCTAACGTTGTTCAAGAGTAATTACTACCACGAAACTATGAGTTCAATGTCAGCCACATGACGCTTTAACACATTTGTCGCCTATAGCTATTTTAGCAGATTACTTTCGATGACCAATCATACCGCACAGTAGATGTGAACATTCAAAATTGGTAATTCTCTTCATACATTGATGACCAGTTGTCACTCCATATAATCAATGATGCATATTAATTGTTGTCACCAATCATCATATATGCTATTTATATCTAAGTCGTATATCCTCTTATCAACTTCTGTATCCCATCACTTCATCAACATTCTTGTATGTCGATTGGGATCTTTCTACTAAATTCGTCTCCATAGTACATGCGATGCCCTCTGAGGTTGTAATAACATGGATTCAAATGTTATTTCTTCTGGTATGTATTAATGAAATACGAAGTTTCCTTGCAATTCCAACTTCTGTGCGCTTCAGAATGAACACTAGAGTGCAAGGTGTCGAATGACTCTGTGTTGTACTACCACCGTTCACGGCCATGAACTCTCAGACGACCATTTTATACTTGTCAGTTGCAGAACGATTTCCAAAAACTCTCACGGGCATACCATGTTGAATTTACCATGCTCGATTAACCATGGGCAATGCCATTGCCCTTCCAACAATAAACGAACGACTATCATCTCTCTTTAGCACCATTCGCTCTGATACCATGTTGAATTTTAAGATCATTGCAAATGTAATAGTACTTTCTATATATATTTTTCAGTGGTCATTGTAATTTCCACCCCCATGAGTCTTACGATTTCCAGATAAAAATCTGTAAATTGTATTGGCAATTTCTATGATATGAACCACAATTATATTCCAGCCTGCTTATGTTTCTTATCGTATCATTGCTTCTTGTGTGTCATTGATGTATCAGATTCGGCTGGATCAGTAGCGCCAGCACTCAATCATTCTCTTTGTTTTCTCAGATAATGAGAATCAATTTTTTCAGCGACAACATACATTGATGGTTAGCGATCTGGGGGCCTCACACATATCAATCACAACAACCTCATTAGTGATCTGCAAAGAGCGTGAAGAATCCTATTTCTCTGATTGTGTACATTAATTTTCTACATTTGCAGTCTAACTCTGATACCATGTTGAATTTTAAGAACGATGCAAATGTAATAGCACTCTCTATTGTAATATCTCTCAATTTGGTCTTCAAAATAAACCTCTATTCTAGAAGAACAAATACAAGAGTTTTCGGGTTTAATTCTGAAATCATGTATTCAACATTTAGTTGGAATCAAGGTTTATTCTGAAGACCAAATCGATTATATATGGCATCCTTGAGCAGCGTATTGAGTGCATTCCATTGACAGGTTTAATCTGAAACTCATATTTACCAATAATAGGTGTTGCTTTACTATCTATGCAAATATTTAACCAACGTCTTATCTGCATAATGAGACAGGGAAGTGATAAATATTAGAATTTTGGGATATGCATCTTTACATTCCAATATTCTGCATAGGAGGTGACGTGGAGTTATAAATCTGCATGGAGGAGGTTGTTGGCGCTACAAGCTGTGTTTGGCCCCACAATTTTATCTCCAATCAGAGTCACCCACTACTATTGCACTAGAGGGCCCGAGTTGCTACAACATGGCTACCACATATAATCTGGAAGGAGGAGGTTTGGCAGTGTATGTGAGCCCCCTGTCACGTGTATGGGAAATCCATAGTTAAATACCAAGACTTGCTACTGGAAGTTGGCTGGGAAGTATGCGGTTGAAAGAAATAAACCAATGTGGCAGTTGCGAAAATTCGTGGAAGTTTGAAAGTGTTTGATTACTTTAAGAATCTGTGTTTTGAGCAGTCGAAGGCATGAAGAATGTGGAGTTATGCATTCCTATGTGAATGGGTTGGTGGGATTTTGGTCTGAAAGTTACCAATAGTGTGAGTACTCTATTTAGCTAGTGCACCAATCATCAAAAAGAGGCCAAACTTGGGGATAAATCAACAGTTTATTACATTCACTCATGTTACTATGGAATTAGACAAATACATTTGTGTACGAGAAACTACTATGAATAATGTTATGATCAAAATTTTAACGTGATCATGTACCAGATAATGAGAGTTTCTTGGAGCAAGATATTTTCATGATTGGGATCATTTATGTTTCCGTATCAAAGGAAGCTACTAGAGGATCTCCCAAAATTGATTTTCAAGGATTTTAATCATTGTGATTTAGAAGGGCTGGCAATATCCAGATGGTTTCCCTAGTGACTAGAAAACTATAAAAGGCCAAAAGATTGTGATTCAAATGATGTAGTTCCAAATTAAAGAACAAAGACACGACTTGCTGGCAGAAGGTTGATATTAGATTCAGAGGGAGTCTGATAGTTCATCTAAAAGCAACCTTGGACGAGAAGGTTGTTGCAAGACCTTAAAATTTAAAAGGGAGCATCCAGAGGATCTGATTATTCTGATTTCCAAGGAATTTGGTCATATTGGTTTAGAGGGAGTCAACAATAAAGATGTTTTTTGTAGTCAAAGGACTATGATCATGAGATTGAGTCCCATGTGTGCTGGTTGAAATGCATTTATGCTACCTTCTACATAACTTGGGGTTCACCAAGAGTGATGCAAGCTATATAAGAGATATAGTACATAAGTATGTTATTCAAGGTACCTTATCACTACATAACAGATGGATGATATTCTCACCAAGTTTCTTGCTAGAGAGAAGGTTGTGTACTTTCAAGGTAAACGTGGTTTTCAAACATCTGTGATCTATTATTTTATGTTATTGCATTCTTCTCTTTTAGAAAGAAGTCTAAGATGAAAGCCATTGTTTCCACCCTCTGGGATGAGCCATGGTGGATCCACTCTCTGAGATGAGTCAAGGTGGATGTCATGTGTGTGACTCCATGACTTTATGGGCCCACCCATCCTGTGTACATTTATGAGAGGTGACGACTTCTTAGACAATGAACACTTGTATTTGATGTTACAAGGTGACGATCTTGTAATGGAGATTTGTTATGGTAGACATTTTTGATATGTTAGTGCACATCCCATAATAGGGTTATATGTAAGGGGAATGTAATGTTCTCTAATTACTATATCCTTGTATCACGATCTAAGGTGATTCCTCATATCACGATCTAAGGTGATGTGAAAACTAGGTATCATAATCTAAGCTGATTCCTCATATCACATGTTAGGTGATATGTAAAATTGGGGATCACATGTTAGGTGATTCCTCATATCACATGTTAGGTGATATGTAAAACTGGGTATCACATGTTATGTGATGTTTGTCTTCACGAGTTATGTGAGACTTCTTATCATGAGTTATGTGATACTTATCATCACGTGCTATGTGATGTTTGTCTTCACAAGCTATGTGAGACGTCTTATCACGAGAAATGTGATATATATGATTTTATCTTCTCTAGCTAAGAGGGAGTGTTGATGTTTTGTGTAGCTATTGTGAGGGTCATAAGTGTTGACAAGGGGGACCACTACACATTCTGTTTGATCATCCTCCCTAGCTAAGAGGGAGTGTTGATGTTTTGCGTAGCTATTGTGAGGGTCATAAG
>MU225192.1:2563803-2574997 GCA_018584345.1 Thuja plicata | reverse complement strand
TATATATATATATATATATATATATATATATAATGCAAACTTATATTATTCTAATATATGATTGATTAATGAAACATTAACAATTATAATGAATAGACATGTCCCATGAACGGACATGTCTCTCCTAGCCTCTTTCCTATATAAATGAAAGAGAGATTGTTGCATTTGAAAAATATAGAAACTATAGAAAGTGCTATTACATTTGCAGTGATCCTAAAACTCAACACTTTGAGCTTTCGTGAGCTTCCAAGTTACTGAAAGTTGTTGGTACACTAAAGGTTATTCTTACGTCTAATCTTCTGTTTATGGGGATTATTGCTACAATAAATACTTTGCAAGTGAATTACACCGGTGATTAAAGATCAAGTTGTAAAGGTAACATCTATTCTGAAATAAGAGATTATGATGAATGTTCGGCCCCATTTTAGCCTAGTGTAAATAGAAATAATTAAGTGTTTAGTTGATTCTAGTAGCAATAAGAAGAGGGAACCTTCCCTTAGAAGTAGGAGGCACTATGTCTCACACACTGTGGCCGGAACCACTATTTTGCAATTGATCCCAAGACTGCCAATTGCAAAATATTCACACAACAATTTATATTTTGAAAGTTGGAACAAGTGTTATGTTTGAGCAGAAAACTAATGAGATTGCCACAAATAATACACAATATATACTTTCTGGTCTTAAAATGCGGAAAAGGACTAATAAGGTGACACTTGCAAATATGACCCCAAACAAGGAGAAGAGAGAGGAAGAAAATTTAGTAGAAGAGAAGATTCCTAAGAAGAAAATAAAGGAAAAAAAGGCTACTAAAGAAGAAAGAGGAGAAATACTTGTCAGTGAATCTTTCAAAGGTTCTAAAGATTCTGCATTAGATTTGTTGGGCCTACAAATGCAATTTCATCCTATAGTAACAACAAAGGTATTGAAAGTACATATATCACAAGGAAGGATAGATCTTGACCATTGCCTCTCTTGCGCAGATTACACCTAGGTGATATCTTTCACTATTGTGCTCACAAGGAGTTTATACAATCCGACGAGGATAGCACTAAGGTAATAGACAATGCAGTTGGAGTCCTTCATGAAGGACTTCTTGGAATTCAAATAGATGAATCATTCTGCAGTGTAGATCAGTTACCATTGTTGCTTGAAGGCTTCAAGCAACATATCTCCACTTTGGAGGCCATAATCTTGAGGGATGAATTGAAAAAGGTGGAAGAGTAGAGGTTAAAGGAGCTAGTAAATAGGCGTGCAATTGCGCACAACAAGCTGCAAGAGATTCTCAAGGACTTTGAGAAATGTGTAAATGAAGTTATTGTTGTAAATCAATTTTGTCAGAGATGACCCTTTTCCACAAGGAATATATAGGACAAAGTTGGTCTCTTGGAGTCTCAAATTGTACAATTGACAAACACAATTGATTTCAATAAAGATGGAGATGGCTCTAGAATAGTACAAATAGAGAATTTATATTTGGAGATCAATCTTTTGACAAATCAAAAGAAAAAGATAAAAGAACAATTTGGTCGTTTACATGATATTGTTAATCTGAAGCTCTCTGATATGGTAAAGATATTTAAAGGGTCCAAAAAGTTGATTCGGGAGTTTAGGGCTTCAGAGAATATAAAAGATACAAAGGAGCTTCTTGCAAAGATAATATGTCAATGTACCTTTTTGACCTCTGCGACAAATGATTGGAAGACAACCTAGGTAAAACTGAAGGTGATCCATCATGCCATTATGCCTCCTTCAAAATAGGTTGTCCATTCTTGGTAGTAAGACAATTTTGGCTTTGTACATATATACATTGATAGACAAGTAATACATTTTTTTTTGTTTTCCTTCCTTTTGGTCCATTTCCTAAGGGGGAGTTGGATTTAGGGGGTGTTGATTGTGTTAAGGGGAGTGTCTGTACATATTGAAAACATGTTTTTGTAGTGAAGGATATGTATAACTTTTTGCCTCAGGGGGAGTGGTTTTTTGCAACTCAAAATTAGTACAATGATTTGGGCACACCCTTTGTCCTTGATGTCAAAGGGGTAGAAATATTTTGGTGATACACAGAGTCCACAAGTGTTGTTGTTAATGACAAAGGGGGAGATTGTTGCGCATATGATGTTATGTTGTCATTGATATCAAACTTGTTGCAGTTGGTGTCTAGAAAATGGATACAAATGTCAGGGAGTTGTGTTTTGCAATGTCCCTATGTAAATGCACATTTATGTTTTCATAGATGAGCGGAGATTGGTGAAGAAGATTGAAGAAGATATATTTGAATGTCTTATCTAGAGCTTTGGTGATGGTGTCAATTGTCCACACATAGAAATCGCTAAGTATGACTATTCTGGTGAACAATTTGTCAAAATGAATTTTGCTTATTGGTTTACTTTGTGGTGCATCCATATATTTCACCTCTCAAATGGAGTATATAGTTGGTATATGTCAGGGGTTGATACATCTATGGTTTCATGGTTTGTTTTGGTCTGCAACAAAATATATAATATTTTGTGCATCAGCTTGACAAAAACAAATTACCAATTTACAAGAAAGCTCTGCATTCTTCTACCTTCAATTGTTTTGATGATGCGGTTTGTTGATATGATTATGTTGGGATCACATGATGCTATGTTGAGCATCCACAACAACTCTAGAGGCTCTGCATTTCAATTTGAGTTTGTTTGGCCGATAAGCATTCACGGTATTACCTTTTGAGGTTGACTTTAGATGTTTTGGTCCTTGTAGTAGCACATTGTGATTATAGCAAAAATTTTGGATCTAGAAGAAGGTGTGCCAATATGGTGTGATGCTTCACATCCTTCATTTCTCTTCCACATGCTTTGGAGATTGTGTTTGGAGCTGACAGTCCATGTGTTACACACTACATCTCAATAGGTCGACCTAATAGATGTTATTTGAGTTGTGGATTTATATTAGCGGATATTCTTCATAGATGAAGGCATGAGTTGTGGATGATTGCGCATGAGATATTGTTAAGTACGAAAGAGCGGATGTGCAAATAAGCAAAGATGAAATCAGTCACATATGTATAAACAACAAACTTTAATCAACATTGCAGAGAATGCACTTGCACTTTGTTCATTTAGTATAATTCATTGTAATCAGTGTTATTGTATCTTGCCCTGAAGAAGCAATATTTAATGATTTACAAGTCCTTTGTACCTTGCCCTAAGGCAATACACCTTGGTCTACAAATGTATAATAGTAGTAGTGAGATCCTTGGTCTCTAATCTAAAACATTGTAATTTGTTCTTCATATAGTGAGTGTTAGCTTTTCCCCGCATTGGGTTTTCCATGTAAAATCCTGGTGTTATTTCTGCACTTAAGTTAAATGAAAAGTGTTCAACAAGGATAAGGAGCAAAGCATTGTATGAATAAGTAATTGTTATGTTGGACAGCAATACAAGATGTTGGATTCATCACAATTTTGAGATTTGGAAGGAAACAAATATCATTAATTTACTTCAAATATCTTTACTATAGTGTAAAATTTGCATATAAAAACATACTCTGAAGGTGTCTTTAATGAGACCCTTGCATATGATTTTGAGATGTACAGGGTACAATATAACCTATGTTATGCAGGGACGCATTTCCGACAAAACTGACCCGTCCCCGTTTTCGGGACGTCCCAGAAACTCAGAAACCTTTCCCTTGGCTGTCCCATAAAATTAATGTTTCAGTTTTGATAATTTGTTTGATTTCCACTCTCATGTGAACTCTAAAATTAAATTATTTAACACAAACATTATATGTTAAGGTTCTATAATTTATATAAGCACGTATTATCCATGTTTTTATATGAATATTTAAAAAATTTCCTATTTTTTTATATAGCTGTTCCCACTGTCGTCCTCTGCCGTCCCCTGCTCCGGGGGAAAAAAAAACCGTCCCGGAAACCTGGGGTAACATAGAATATAACTGTAATATATTGATTATAAATAATAATATTATTAAATATTATAACTCTGTGTCAAGAAATCTTTGGAAGACTGTGATGGTTATATAGATCCTCCAGTATTAACATTGAAAATAGCAAATATGTGTCAGGCCATGTTATTTAATATTGATTAGTGTTTATAAACTGTAACTGAATGTTCAACAATGGCATAACGATCTTTTTTATTTCTTCAATGACATGAGATCATGAGAAATCAAACCATTTTAGGGATTATTTTAATGTATTGCAGTTTTGCAGCATTAGAAACAACAACGACCAAGAAACGAAATTGGAAATATCTGTCCTTACAACAACGAACAGATAATGGTTGTCAGATGAAAATTTGACAGCTTGTTAATTTGTTAAAACTTAATATCCATTCCTAAATTGCTGACATGTCTTGTAAATAGAAAAAAAATTATTAGTCGTCTGCTGGCAATAAATTCATCTGTAACACCACAGAAGTTCAGCTTATTAGCAAACGGTTTGAAACAATAAAGTTCTAGTCAGCAGTGTCAGTAAGAAGGGAAGTTATGGTCAACCTCTTTTGTCCAAGCCTCCAACCCTCCAATAATATCATGTACTGCATGAAACCCTTGACTACACAAATATTGAACAGCTCTCTGAGAGTCATTACCTCTTCTACATAAAACATATAATGGAATTCTTGAAGAAATCTGTTCCAGAGTTGTTCCATTTGCCTCCTCAAACGACACTGACTCCTCTGATGAGCTCTTGACTGACATCTCTCTCATAGCTTCATGAATTACCTGGGCTTGACTTTCCAAATGCGCCAGCGGAATGTTTAAGGAATCTGGCAAAGAAGCAATTTCGTACTGGTGGTTCTCTCGAACATCAAGCAAGACATACGGTTTTCCACTTTCTTGATGTTGCTTGAATTCTCTACTTGTAACTCTTTGAGAAGATGGAAGCAGACATAACCTTACAGGGTCCTGTATTCAAATGTACCAGTGAAGCAGTCAAACAATTATGACAATAGGCAAGAATAATCACTTAACGACATGCACCAAAATATCAAAACAAATATAATTCAATTCCACATGCTACCAGCATGGATGAATATGCCACTCGTTAGCCTTAGAACACTATAAATAATGATCAATATTTATGCTGCATCTCATGAATTAATTCCAAACTAGTAATTTAGGATTGCAAGTTTATCTCGAACAAAAACCTCAGCAAGCACCAACAGATACAAGCATTAGATGGGCATATTGCAACATGCCTAATAAAGGTGATTTGTAAATCTTGCCCATGTATTTGGTCGATTATACTTCTGCCTACAACTGAAATATGATATTGTTATCAGGATTCAATTGTGTAGTTTTTCGAGTCAAACTCATTTACCCATGTTTCATGAGTAGTGGTTCACAAGAACCCATCTCTCATGAGAATGAATGGAACACTTAGCACTCATTGCATCTAGGTGATGCTCACAGAAGTGAAGCGTTTACTCCGTAGTTAGGCGCGCTCAAGCTGGAGTAGTACTGGGATGGGTGACCTCCCGGGAAGTCCCGGCGCTTCACTTCTGTGAGCATCACCTAGATGCAATGAGTGCTAAGTGTTCCATTCATTCTCATGAGAGATGGGTTCTTGTGAACCACTACTCATGAAACATGGGTAAATGAGTTTGACTCAAAAAACTACACAGTTGAATTCTGATAGCAATATCATAATTTGACTTGCTGTAGAAAATATCTCCTATTATCAACTGAAATATGGTTATTATCCTGTGTTTTTGTTTTTGGGTTTGCAGTGCATATATTTTATTTACTGCTATAAATGTTCAAAAATGAAGGTACTGCACTAAGTTCATTTGCCTATGTGCATTGCAAGGAGCTAGAAGTTAAAATCCATACATGTTATGCATGAACCTAAAAAGAAGATGAAGAAATCAAACAGATGGTATAAGATTTTATAAATATTTTCCTCTAAGGCAAACATTATTATAGTTTTTATGAATGTTGGGATTCTTATGAGATGTAAGTTAAAATCCACAAACTCTCAAATAATCTCCTGTAAGAATCCTATAGTCATCTGAAATATTGTTGAGAATCAAACAAAGAGATTTCAAGTGTCCCCCATAGAAAGTCCAAGAACCACTTGAAAATCCCAACATTCATTAGAACATTAAATATTTTCACTTACATGAAAATACGACTTTGTCCGCATGAATTAATTCTTTTGGGCTAGAAGTTATAATCCAGGAACATGTATTGCATGAACGTATAATTTTTTTTCACTTACTAAGCATGATTCTACTGCTAGGATCAAGCTAAAGCTGGTAAAGAAATGCCATCTCCAAGTTCAGGATACCATTTCTACTAGTGTTTCTTTATACGAAGATTAAATACAGACACTAATCAGCATATTAAATCTTCAAATCTTCGACTTGTCAATACTCAAATGCAAGCAGTGTTCCTTAAAAATGCATCCCGGGGGCCTAGACTGTATTTTGGAAGTCTGAGATGTTTCTGGGGATAGAGGAGTTGGGATGGGACATCCCCTTGCCACCCCTCTTTTTAAATGAGACTGATGCATACCTATATTCTTTCCTAAAAGTGGAGAAACCTTGGCTTCCCAGGAACATCAAGGCACCCCTGCAAGCATGCACCTTTTGAACATCCAAAAAAGCAAGGAAGGCTTCTCATGAGCTTGTTGTGACTTAAATAAAGCCTTCTCAAGTAAAGGAGAAAGGAGAGTGAGTAATCCAGGTGACCTTTCAGATTGAGCCAAACTAAGCTGACAGCATGTAACCTGCTGAAATTTGTCATGAGATTCCAATCCATTCACCCTGGAACTAGAAAAACTTCTTCCTTTGACAATCTCCAATTGAACCAAAATGATAAACATCAACTCTTTGAGATCCATTTTGCTACGCAAAAGAAAAAATATAGACAACTGGATATTGTTGGTTAGAAAAAGAATACTTCAGAAAACAAGCAGCCACTAATGAAAGTTAGGGACTCGTTGAATAGAAAGAAAGCTTATATCTCATATTATTGGTGATGATCAAAGGTTTATTTGAATGGCAACAAAGAGCCTTGTTCTAGATAGAGGTCAAGTCAACATTCTTGATAAATGTTGTCAGCAAGGAAGGCTGCCCATGAGAAGAGATCCTTATTCTATGCTCCCTAGAGGAAATAAATTGAAGTTTGAACCATTCAAACTTATGTTTCTTTTAAAATGATGTCCAAAACGTATCTATGAGACTAGACTAACATGCACAGACCAAGTTCAATTCACTGACATCATAATTGAATCAATTCTTGATCTTTGTGTGGGTTCAAGTTTTATATTTTTTGTAGATATACTTAAATGTTCACAATTTAAAAGCTTCAGCTTCTTTTCATTTCCCTGAGTTATTTATAAGTATTTTTATTTATTTGTGTTTTAATAATAAAATAGAAACCATTTTAGATATTATTTTAATAGCTGTCCCAAAAATACAGATTAAAATTTGACATCCCCACAGGAAAAAAATGAACATCCCAATAAACTATGTCCCACCCCCAAAACTTTGAGAAACATTGCATGTAAACTATCTCATCAAATAATAAGGTAAGATCCAACAATTTCTAAAGCCTCGCAACTGGGTGAGATGAGAGGACATTCAAAGAAATAACAAAGTAGTAATGCAAATCCCAAAAGGAATCCAACCAGTTCTGTTCATCAATGTTTTTTGAATAAGTGCCTCTCAATGATCAATGAGAGTAAATATCCATGTTTGACACCTATGTGACAATGAATACTATCAATATTCTTCATTTGGTACAAGTAACTAACACCAGAATGGCCAAATAACTGAATTTCTTGAATGAAAGATGTCTTCAGACTATCTGAAATACCTAATGGAAATTCAAAACATGGGTAATACTTATTCTTGTTAGTGTTTACTTCTTCAACAATGGCTGCAAGTGTAGGTTTGACAGTTTTTTGAAACTAGGAGGGTCTTTGATCTATAACTTCTCAGCCTTTCCCCAGGAAAAATATGTTCATAGCATTGGCAATGAACACACGAAGACATGACCAAATCATTTTGATCATCAAGCAGGATGATCAGGCGGAGGGAAGGACAACAAATAAAATGTAGTTGTAGAGGTTTTCTATACAGACTACATAAAAATATAGGATGTGCCAGAGAAATTTAGCTTCAGATTCTAAATATTTGTACTTGATAGAGTGGATCTTGAAGATGATCCTCAAGATCATAAAATCTAAAGAAGTCAATTGGTATGCCTAGGGTCCTAGGTTTGATTCCACTAGGCAACTGATTTGGGAAATCAAAATGAATGTGACATGTACCATGCATACAGATGAGCGCTAGGCTGATAGAACAATTATACATTTTGGATGATACTGATCCTAAAACAAATTCGATATTGATGTGTTTTAAGTATCTTTCCTTTTTGTTAATGTCATAACACATATAATCTCAAGTAGCGTTCACAACTCTTTGGGGAAGTTTTCCTTTAGAAGGTCTATAGTCAAGGATGCATTTTGTTAACTAATTAAAGATTCTTCATCCAAAATCAATGCCCATGAGTAGTTTAAGGAAAGTACAGTGAATTGAATGAGTGAAGGCTTTCACGACAGCCAACCAGATTGTTTTAACAACAATGCATTCAGTTTTGTAAACGCTAACTAGGTTGAGTTTAAGTTCAAGGTCCACTTCTTATCAAGTGAGAGTTCAAATTAGACATTAATGGATTGGTATCAATGATAGTGACAAATAATATCTGCTTCTAGCATAATGTTTACCATCTCTTTCGATTTCAATCTTCTGTATATATGGGTAGCAGTACTCTCAAATGTTGAGGGGTTGGCTCCCTAGACTAAGTTGCATAGTGTGATCACAATCTTGCATTGGGAGAAGACTCTTAGGCATCCTTCCAAAGACCACCTAATATTTGTCAATTATAAGCTTCAGTTCTGTTAATGGTGCTAACTGACATTGTCAAAACTCTTTCTTCAATACAAAGAGAAGTACAAAGCAAGAAGGGCCAACTGCCGAACAGAGAAAATAGCAGACATTGTCAAAACTCTAATGAATATGGTTGTGTGACAAATATTGAAGAGCCCTTTTGCATAAAGTTTGTCATTTGATGAGAACTAATTATTTGCATGCTTTTTGCCCACAATCCCCGAAGTTATACTATTTGGCCCTCAGACTGAAACCCTCGGAAGAGGTCCTGATAATTCATCTCAATGTTCACTGGCATTGCAACCAATGAACTACAAATAACATATTGACACCACCCGTGGGAATGGAAAACATAATGCTCTTCAACCCGTAATCACTCATTTATAACATGAGGTTGTAGTAGTTAGCTTAACAACTGACTTTACCACCATCTCCTATCATAAATTGGAACTTCAGTGCAAGGTAAATGCAGTTGAGATGCATTTTTCTGATTTGTTGTCAATGAAATTATGGGTACTACTAGAATCAATCAATTTGTGACTCTTTCTTCAAGAATCCTCTTACCTTGAGAGTTTATGGTGTAGTGACACCTGAAAGAGCATGATAAGAAATGTAGGCTGGTCTAAAAATGGATCCTCTTCTATATCTGGCTCTGAGCCCTACTCTTTCATATCTGGTACTCCCTCAATATAGAATAATTGAATTTCAACACGTGTATGACCTCTCTTAAATTTGTTGTTGAAGTTAAGCATAAAACCTTGGCCTATGTTTTGTTAATTTGTTGAGGTATTAATCTCATTGGTTGTAGAGGAAAGGATGCTAGTACCAAAAAATTGTGATTTTTTCATGACTGCTACTTGTTTACCCCTATGCTACAGCCTTTCATCATAGCCTGCTTTCTATTTTCTAGGTTAATAGAAGGAAAGTTCCATTAGGTTCTTCCTCTTGCCAATATTTTACCATGAATATCATTTTTCTTTTGAGATATCAGAAAACTATAACAGACTTGCGCCATGATACCTAGTTAAGTTTGTTAAAAAAAATGAGCACGTGAAAGTTTGATTTTTTTGGAACTCAAAAAAAATGTATATTAAGACCAAACCCCAAAGAAGAAACAAACATGTACAGAGAAACATAAAAAATACCTTATCTGACATTGGTGATTGAGTAAACTTTTCATAGTCAAAATCTTGGAAGTTTTCGGAAGACATCTCTGGGTTATCACCACATACAATACATTTTGGAGATCTCCCCCTGAGCTTGACCTACACTTTAAAAAATCTCAATATCAGAAGATGTTGCAGTTACAAAGAAATATTAAATCAAGGTCAAATATTTGAATGTTTTGTAATGAGTGCTAAATACATTAAAAGAAATAAGAACATGGAATATTAGCATTATGAGGAAGCAAAGCTTGAAATATTAGCATTAAAATCTGATCATTAAGGTGGGTGCAGATCTTACGTGGTTAATATCCTATAATTTGTATAAATAGATCAAACAGTGAGAACTTTGTCTTAATAACGACATTCAAAAAAGATAAATCCAGTCATTTGAATGAAAACATATGTCTAGATAGCTGATATCCAACTACATGTGCATGCTAGATACATAACTAAGCATAGAAACCAGTTCTATAGCAGCATGCACAATAATGGAGCATGACTAAAAGATTTCATTGATTAGACAACACCTTAATAAAGGATTGAATGCATAACTCAAAATCAAACCTAGGCCACACCCCTTACAAAAATTACAATTAAAAGAAAATTATCATTTGAATACATAAGAGTGATGACAATTTGTTCCATAATTTGAGAAATATTGGGTAGTTGTATGTAGTATGCACATCAAACTAAATAAAGCCTTGTATTCACATCGCTGTCACTATTAAATGAGCCAACTGGTTCTAAGAAGAGCTCTCTTCTGGTCAATATCAACTTATACTAAACAATCTGTTCTAACCCAAACTGCATTGGGGTTAGTGACAGTTATGTCTAAGTGGACATTCTCCACCAAGACTTGTTCAAGTAAAAAAATGTCTAAAGTAGCACAAACCTTCAACAAATAGAACTGAGTTCTATAAAGTGCAACAACCTTCCACGCCATTTCATCCTAAAACAGTCCTACGGTTTGTTCCCCAATAGGTTTCACATTCCACATGTTATCTTCAAGAACAATACTTAATTAAGTTACCGATTCGGGTGCAGATACAGATGCGGGTGTGAGAATCGGATGCGCGAATTTTTTTTAGGGGGGGTTTGGATGCGTTTATATATATATATATA
>MU225192.1:2529030-2553297 GCA_018584345.1 Thuja plicata | reverse complement strand
GTAGTTATCTCTAATATTTTGAGTCTCATTACTAGACTCGTCGTCAAAGAAGAAGCCTTACCTGTTCTCCAAATACACTGATATTATTAAGAAAATTTGAGCCAACACTCATCTCATAGTAACATTACTGTTGATAACTCATGACAAATTGGGACTTGCCACATTTATCTCGTCATTCCCAAGTTTTTCAAAAAGTAGTTGTGATATATTTTTATATATGCTTTACACGTGCAAGCGGAAAATAAGTATCGCTAGTTATTTGGCTATGAAACAACATGAACTAAAAAATAATATATCAAAATTTATTAGCATTGTATAATACATGCATAACCTTATGTTACTAGGTTCTTCTGAACCCCACCACACCCAACCCTAACCCATGTTACCAGATTCTTCTAAATACCTTCCCTTTGCCCCCTACTATACCCGTGTGAGTACAGTTCGAGTTCTGGTCCTTTACTGATTCCTCACTGGGTCCTCCCAAAGTCCTTGGGTGCCCCGAGTTCCTGATGGATCCTTCTATGAAGGAAGCACATGGATCCTAGGGTGCCCAAGAGAGACCCTAGGCATACCTAGTCTGAACCCAGGGCGACCCAAGGGCTGCCTCAATAAAAAAAGAAAAAAAAAATGTTATTTTTTAAAACATTTTTACAAATGAAAAAAATGCCTACATACATAATTTTGTCATATGTTATGAAGGTTTGTCACATAAGAAACTTGATTACAATGAGGGGTTGACGAGGAATTGGTATCTAAATCATGAGTGTGTTGACTTAGACATTATTGTTGCACAACTTGCGAGAAAATATCTTTACATGAGGCAACTTGTACAGTTCATGGCTAGTGGAAGTGGCATTGTAACTTATTGTGATTCAAGTGAAATTGAACCAAATGTTAGAACTTTGATGCTTTTGATGTAATGTCCCTTACACTTAAAAATCTTTATCAATAAATAATAAAATTGCTTAGCTTTCCTTTTCTTAAGTCTCCAAAGGCTAAGTCAATAATTTAATAAAGGGAGATGATATGTTTTGCTGAATCACTTAAGTTCCTGATTTTCAGTCATAGGCGTAGGGGCCACTTATCTATTGCTTCGATTTGAAGGTTTGATTGTGTATTTTTTGGTAACTTGCCATCGGTTGGTCCTTTGGAGGGAAAGAAGCAAAAACCATCTTTTTGTGGTGTGGGAATTTATTTAAGAAAATTGCATGGAAAGAGGAAGGCATTCTATGCAAACTTGATATGTTATTTTCTCTGCCCTTCATATCTCTGTACAGGACACAACCCCTGTAGCAGATCCTGTTATGGACGCAAACCCAGCACAGGTATTTTGATCATTGACTGCAATTCTCAGCAGTGAGCTGTGAGCTTTCGTATAGCAGGTTGTGGTTCTCTTGAAGCAACTCAAGGAGTTAGAACAGACTTAGAAGTATTTATTCTCAGCACCAAATTCCAGTGATTACTGTCAAAAATCTGAGATATTATAGTGGTAGCGCTAAGGTTTGGAATTCTGGTATGTTCTAGTTTGAGAGACAATTATTGCATGTTCAGATTATATGATAAATACAATAGAGATTTCATTGTCTATTTCTCAACATGGTGTGAGAAATATGTGTGTTTGAAATTTACAAATTCTTCTAGTATTGCTGTGAATCCATTTCTTTCGAATAAAGAGTAGAATCTTGGTTTAATTTCCAATAGCCCCAAGGAAAGATCATTTCAGTGGTATCAGAGCTTCAAACCCTGCCAGCTTGTGGGGATTTCAATTTGCAAGAGTGTTTTTTGAATGCAAGTCACAAGTTCTTCATTGCATGTCAAAATTAGAGTTGCTTTTTGGTGCCTAACCCAATGCATGTCGCTATAAAGTACTTCTATGTATCCCAAAGGATTTGAATCACACAGATATAATACAAGGAGTAGGTCTGGAAAACGAGAAGAGTCAGAAAGTAATCCTTCAGAAGTAGAAATGGGAGAAAGACGAGATGGCGGCTCACAGAGAGTTAAATAATCAACTTAATGATTTCTTGACAATCTTTGCACAACAATAGCAGCAAATGGAACTACAGAGGCAGTAGCAGCAGCAACAACAGGAACTACAAATGCAACAACAACAAATGTTGCAACAGTTCCAGGATCGTATGATCACAGCAATGGGACAGTTGAAGGTTGGACGTTCGAGGTCAAGGAATTCCAGTAGTCGACATAGCGGAAGTGAAGCTAGACATGAGAATCAAGTGAGAGAAGCCTCTAACGTTGTGAGAACAGAAGAGACAAGGTCTGATTGATCATTGCGTCCCACTTTTTTACCTTGTCCAATTGAAACAGAACCTGTTCCTGAAGTTGAGGTAGAAGAGACACACGTCACAGATGGTATTATGGAGGCTCAAAATGAATACATGCAGCTTCCAGCTAATGTAAGGCAGCTGATGAACTTAAATCAGTTCATGAAACAGCGTAAGGACAAAGCTAGGAATCGTTTAGAAGGGCAAGACAAGAGGCCTAGACGGTAAGCTAGACAGGGCTTCCAGCCCGTGGAATACAAGGATGCCTTGAATTGGAGAATTATCAGCTAGATCATGGGTTCATAAGTTGGACACCTTTTTGGCACTCAAGCCCATGGAAGAAGAAAAAGCAATTCAATTTGCTACCATGCACCTGGAAGGAGCAGCATACGACCGGTGGCACCACGGACTTGTTTCCCAAGATCATGCCATGATTCATTCTTATGAAGAGTTTGTCAAAAGGCTGATTACTCGATTTGACCGGAAACACATAGAGCTCTATTACAAGGAATTGCCACAGCTCAAGCAAGTAGGACACTTGGAGTCTTACATCAATGAATTCCAAAAAAATTCTGTAATGTTCCCTGATATGCCTTAGAAAAGGGTAACAATGCTCTTCGTTGAAGGTCTAAGTATCTATGTTTCAATTGTAAAGAACCACGGGAGCCTGGTCACCGCTATCTTGGAAAAGGTGAAGTCCATTTAATAGAAGTCCATTCTGATGATGAGGAACAAAGTGAGCAGGAGGACAACCCTTATGAAGAAGTTGCACAAGAGGTTCAACCTCAATAGATTGAGTTAGAAGATACTACAGACATAGAGACTCCACGTATTGCCACGTTATCTGGAGTACCTCGCAGCCGTCCTTTCCAGCTTAAAGGTCTCCTTATAGGACAGAGAATGGTATGTTTAGTCGATAGTGGAGCTACACACAAATTTATAGATGAAGGATTGGTGAGCGAGCATGGACTACAGGTTGAGGAATTCCCTGGATTCAACGTTATTGTTGCAGATGGATTTCCATTAAGCTGCAACCAAGTTGTGCCACAAGTGAACATACAAATGGGAGACTACACATTGACAGGTGATTTTTATGTGCTTGGGTTGAATAATGTGGACACTATTTTAGGGGTACACTGGCTGGAGTCCCTTGAACGTTATGTTCAAGACTTCAAACAGATGTAGTTGGAATTCATGGTTAATGGAAAGAAAACAATACTTAAGGCTATGGTTAATGGGGGTCCGAGGGTGGTTTCCGCAAAGAGGATGGAGGCTCTCTTTAGGCATGATAACGTGGAATGGGTAGCTCAATGTTTTGTCTCCAGTAAATCTTCCACCGACAGTGAGCCACCTTATCATGTGGATATCCAGACTTTGTTAGATAAACATAGTACAGTATTTAGAGATATTCCCCCTGGTCGTCCACCTAATTGGGGTTTTGAGCATGTGATTGAGCTGGAAGAAGGCTCAAAACTATTATCACGACACCTTACATGCATCCCCGCCATTTTAAAGAAAAAATCGAGAAGCAAATTAAGGAGCTTCTGAAAATGGGTCACATACATCCTAGTTCCAACCCATTTGCTTCTTCAGTTGTGTTGGTCAAGAAGAAAGATGGAACACTGCGCATGTGTATAGATTACAGAGCGTTGAACAAGAGAATCATTAAGAACAAATATCCAATTCCCAGGATCGATGAGCTTCTGGATGAGTTACATGGGGCGGTATTCTTCTCTAAAATTGATCTACGCTCAGAATATCATCAGATTAGTGTTCGGGAAGAGGATATTCAAAAGACTTCTTTCTGTTGTCACTATGGGCGTTTCAAGTTCCTGGTCATGCCCTTTGGACTCACAAATGCACCCGCAACATTCCAGTCCTGCATGAATCACACTTTCTGAGAGCAGTTGCGTAAGTTTGTTTTTGTGTTTTTTGATGATATTTTAATATACAGTAAAACATGGAGTGAACAATTGCAACATTTGGATGAAGTATTGGATATCATGGAAGTGCAATCATTATTTGCAAAGACTTCCAAATGTGAATTTGGGATGACACAGATTCTCTACTTAGGTCATGTAATTGGAGCTGAGGGTGTAACGGTGCACCAAGAAAAAATTCAGGCAATCCTAGATTGGCCACCACCAAAAAACATATCTGAATTGAGATGATTCTTGGGGTTGTGTTGCTACTACAGGAGATTTGTGCATGGGTTCTCACAGCTGGCATCCACCTTGACTGATCTCACTAAGAAAGGGGCATTCTAGTGGTCTAGTGAGGCACACATTACATTTGAAAAACTCAAGGAAGTCATGAGCACCTACCCAGTTTTAGCACTACCTGACTTCGCGCAGCCTTTTGTTGTTGAATGTGATGCTTCGGGACAAGGGATTGGTGCAGTTCTAATGCAGAATAAGCATCCCATTGCATTCAAGAGTAGGAAACTTGGAGACCCAAAAAAATTATATTCTACATACGATAAGGAGATGCTAGCAATTATGCATGTGCTAGCCAAGTTCAGGCAATACCTGGTGGGATCTAAATTTGTGGTCTGAACAAATCACAACAGTATCAAATACTTTTTGGAGCAGGACCTAAATGAGAGGCAACAAAAGTGGGTAAACAAGATTCAGGCTTATGACTTCGATGTTGAGTACGTAAAGGGTAAGAAAAATATGGTTGTTGATGCTTTGTCTAGGAAACCAACAATCTACTCTCACTGAGATTTCAGCTGACTGGA
The DNA here is from genome assembly GCA_018584345.1 of Thuja plicata. Classification (NCBI taxonomy): domain Eukaryota; kingdom Viridiplantae; phylum Streptophyta; class Pinopsida; order Cupressales; family Cupressaceae; genus Thuja; species Thuja plicata. The sequence continues at coordinate 2,548,275 of MU225192.1, read as the reverse complement.
AATCTCAACTCTTGACTGAATATGCGAAGGATACATTTGCTTCTGATTTGATTGAAGACAAGGTGCAAGATGACAAGTATGTCGTAAGAGATGGTATTATTTACTAGAAGGACATAATTTATCTTGTACCAAATTCCAAGTTGAAGGCCAAGATTCTGAGGTCACTACACGATGCACCTTTAGTGGGACATCGAGGCTTCTTCAAAACGTATTGACATATTCGTGAAAGATTTACTTGGAAGGGTTTGAAAAATGATGTATTGCAGCATGTTAGAGAGTGCTTGACTTGCCAACAGAACAAGTCAGAACACACATTTTCAACAGGCCTACTACAGCCACATCCAATACCTAAACAGAAGTGGGAAGGGATATCAATGGATTTTATCATAGGTCTACCTCGAGTGTAATGGAAAGATTGTATCTTCGTAGTTGTGGACAGGTTGACAAAATATTATCATTTCTTTGCCATTGCTAATGATTTTTCAGCATCCCAAGTTGCTGAATTATTTTTCAAGAAGGTTTTAGGTTGCATGCTTTACCTAAGACCATTGTGAGTGATCAGGACAGCTGATTCATCAGTATGTTTTGGCAGGAGTTGTTCCGATTGGCAGGTACAAAATTGACTCCTAGCACCAGTTACCACCCTCAAACAGATGGTCAGATGGAAATTGTAAACAAGTGGGTAGAGGGTTACCTTAGAAACTATGTTTCGGGGCAGCAACGTGCTTAGGTAAGATGGCTTCATTTAGGTGAGTATTGTTACAATACCACCCATCATATGTCAATTGGCATGTCTCCATTCAGGGCATTGTACGAGTATGACGTTTTATAATTCATAGACCTGACATTTGATGACAGTAAGGTTCCTCGTGCAAAGGAGACAATTCAAAGTTATCAGGATATCCTCAAAGCACTGAAAGATAGCATTCAGCAGACCCAAAATCAACAGAAAATGTATGCAGACATGCATAGAGCGGAGATAACATTTCAGGTTGGGGACTTGGTTTTCTTGCATCTACAACCATATAGGTAGTCTTCATTGAAGAGTAGTGCGGAAAAATTGAAGCCACATTTTTATGGGCCCTACAAAATCCTTAGGAAGATTGGTGAGGTTGCATATGAATTGGATCTTCCCAAAGGAAGTAAGATTCACAACATTATTCATGTTTCTTGCTTGAAGAAAGCCTTCGGTCAACACACAGTTGCATCTCCAGAGCTGCCACCTTTGGATGAAGAAGGGAAATTGGTATTGATACCAGAGGGCATTGCAGATTGGAGGGAGAGGAAGTTGAGAAATAAAATGGTCCGAGAGTATCTGATTAAATGGAAGGGTTTATCTATTGAGGATGCTACTTGGGAAGGCGAAGAGATTCTCCAACATCCTAATTTACGATTGCTAGTGGACCAGCAATCATGGGAAGGGAGGACTGTAATGTCTCCCTTCGTTTAATATCTTTATCAATAAATAATAAAATTGCTTAGCTTTCCTTTTGTTAAGTCTCCAAAGGCTAAATCAATAATTTAATAAAGGGAGACGATATGTTTTTCTGAATCACTTAAGTTCCTAATTTTCAGTCATAGACATAGGGGCCACTTATCTATTGCTTCGACTTGAAGGTTTGATTGTATATCTTTTGGTAACTTGCCATCGGTTGGTCCTTTGGAGGGAAAGAAGCAAAAATCAGCTTTTTGTGGTGTTGGAATTTATTTAAGGAAATTGCAAGGAAAGAGGAAGGCATTCTATGCAAACTTGATATGTTATTTTCTTTGTCCTTCATATCTCTGTATAGGATGCAACCCCTATAGCAGATCCTGTTATGGACGCAAACCCAGCACAGGTATTTTGATCATTGATTGTAATTCTCAGCAGCAAGCTGTGGGTAATGTCCCCATTTTTGAGCTGCATCAGAGTTAATGGATTTAGCCTATCACTGGGTCTGTGTAGGCTAATAGTGGTGATTTGAGGACCCTATTGTGGAGTTATTTGGCTCTCCAGACCCTCCATATATTTTGAAGCTAGGTTGTTCAGAGGGTTTTGGCTCCATTTTGAGGGACTTACTATCTGTAGTAAGTCAATGGATGATTCCAATGAGCTCAGATGATTAGAGGAGTGATATGACGCTTTTAGATGTTATTTCTAACTTCCGGTTTGGACTCCAAGATTCTTGGAGGGAGCGTCTATTTTTAGTAAGTCACCTAGACAGGATCGTTTGTCATCTTTCATCACCGAGATCATTCATGTGCTGTCAGATTTTGATTGCGATGCTTTTTAGGTCATTTTCGCAAGTTGGGCGTACTATTGATTATAATTTAATTAAATTTACTAAGGTTGCTATTTTAATGAAAATTGTCTAATGAAAACCTTAGTGTTATAGCTCATTGGAATCAGGATGAGAAGTTTTAAATCATGGGCACATGAAACAAGGACTTTGTGTGTCAGAATATCATTATATTAATGAAAAAGTCATTTTTGGAGCAATGGGGGAGTTTAAATTAATAAAGTGACTTTATTATATGTCAACTTTAAATAAAAACATAAAGTTGCCCTTGGAGGGAAATATAATAAAATATTATATTTCAAACTTGGCCACAAAAGCAAATATTTTTCAAATGCCTAAGTTGGTTTAAGTTATGCAAAGTGTGAACTGGAAGCCACAGGCCGGTTTGCATTGAAAAATTATAAATGCATCCAAATGCAATGAATAAATCATTCTATTGACATTTGCTTTTGATGAATTTGGTGATTGGGCTAAGCCTAGGGTTTGAGCAATTGGAAGCTGGAAGAATTGAGAAATCTTCAAGTGTTTTGCACTTTGAATTGGTTGATCTCTGCCAATGAATTGTGTCGGCATTAATCTCATCCAGAGGTTAAGATTGTGCTAAAATTGGTGACCAAATTGTGAAGAGGATTAAGAGTTTCGTCTCAGATTTATTTGCAAGGATTGAGGACAGTATCTTGCGCAGATTGCAATTGTTTAGAGATCTGTGTTTGTGGTTTAGAGTGCCGCCATTCATCTATAGAGCAGCAGCAGTCATTTTGGAGGCTGCGCTTGATTATTTGGGGCAGTGTTTGATATCTATGAGGCACGTTTCTGCTGTTTGGTACCTTCTTTCAGAAGTTGTGAGCCTTAGAGACAATCTGTGATCATTACCAGAGGGCTGTTGTACAGTCTGGAAAGTTTATACATGCATACGATCTATTACAGGTTTCTCATAATAAGTTTTTTCAAATATATTCCAATTGCATTGTATTTGACATTATAAATATTTCATAGAGAAACAATGAAATAGAGCTGTTGGGAATTAATTGCTTGTAATTAATCTTCTTTTCAAGAATTGTTATATGAAATTCCATATATGGTCAAAAATCTTTGAAGCATATATTTCAAAACCGAAAGAGTGTTTAAATTTTGCAAAGACCAAACCAAACAAGTATCCGAGTTTGCGTGCAAATGTCAAACATCTAAAAAGTGAAGCAATTCAGCGTATGTCAGAGTTAGAACCGGTTGGGGTTCTTACACAGTGAGCTTTCATATAACAGGCCGTGGCAACTCAAGGAGTTAGAGCAGACTTAGAAGTATTTATTCTCACCACCAAATTCCAGTGATTACCATAAAAAATCTGAGATATTCTAGTGGTAGCGCTAAGGTTTGGAATTCTGGTATGTTCTAGTTTGAGAGACAATTATTGCATGCTCAGATTATATGATAAATACAATAGAGATTCCATTGTCTATTTCTCAACATGGTGTGAGAAATTTGTGTGTTTGAAATTTACAAATTCTTCTAATATTGTTGTGAATCCATTTCTTTCAAATAAATAGTAGAATCTTGGTTTACTTTGCAATAACCCCAAGGAAAGATCATTTCATTTGATGAGGACTTTGAAGACTATTAAATATTGGTTGTAATATTAAATTAAATTAATTGTGAATTGAAATTTGATAAATCGTTGAATTATGAATTTATGAGTATTTTCATTTTTACAAATTATGAGGTATTCATTTTTTTATTGGCAATTATGAGTATCATTGTTTTTTTATTATAACTTAAATATTTTAATACATATATTATACACACGCATAGATACATATGTATGTGTATGTGTCTATAATAGTATATATCCCATACACATACCCAAGGAAAAAAATTACTGCACCCCTGTACCAGGTTTCGGTTCTTGTACCCAAATCAAGAACTTAAGCATAACCTTGACGTCCCATCCTCCTTCACACGAGCCATAGGGGCACCAAAAGGTAGACACTAGATCTTCTCAAGCCTTTTTTGAGCAATTCCTGCAATTAATTCTTCAGCTAAGTCACTTCAGAAGTCATCATATGATACTGATCTTTGGAAATTTGCTCCATACCAAGAAATACGTCAAATGGAAAAACCGAACTTTCTCTAAGCTAGAAGCCTATGTAGCTTGTTGTAAGACCCCTCTTCATGTGTGAATAATGTAACTCTGCTTTCTTAAAATATTTTTAATTATTACTAGTTAGTTAGGCCAAATTGATGTTATTTATGATGCGATTTCCATTGGACTCATTGGTGACTTATTAGAGATCTCTCTCTCTCCAAATACATGTTGAAAAAGTGTCATGGAAGTTAAAAAATCACATGTTTATGTTAAAAAGTGTTGCATGGGAAACCATTATAATTTATTTTAGATAAGTCATTACAAGTTTTATACATCCTTGTATAGCTAGGTTTATATAATTATGTGATGAGTCTTCTAGCTCAATTTTTGCATATAGTATGTGATGAGAGGAAAAAGGTCCTATCACTACCATTCTTAAATTACCTTCTCACCTCCAGTTCTCTTATCCTTCCCACCCTTCCTGTAATTATTTGTCTTAGAAAAGTTAAAGATATTGGATAAATTGCAAAGGAATTAAAACTACCAAAATTACTGAGAACCGTACAGATGCTAATTGTTTTGATGGCTAAATTGGCAGTAGATAACTAAGGGAGGAAATCTGAGAACCGTCCGACTGCATGGATGAGAGGGCTGGTGACCAACAGTTGCTGAATCATGTTGTTTAAAAATAATTTCTGTTTGTTAAAGACTGTTTCAAAGTTACGGCCAATAGCCTATAGTCTATTTTTATCAGATTTTGGTTTGTTGGCCGTAGGCCACAACAAACCAAAATCATATCAATTTTTTATAACAGCTGGTGTATAATTTAGTATATATACGTATGACTTGAAAAGCAAATTATTATTAGTATATGTATGAACTCTGCTCCGTTTTAAATATATGCAAATGGTATTGTATGTGTGCAAGATTATCTTCAAATTACCTTTTCACCTCCATTTCTGTTATCCTTCCTACCCTTCCAGTCATTATTTGTCTTAGACAAATAAAGATATTTAATGAATTGGAAAGGAATTGAAACTACCAAAAATACTGCTAATTGTTTCAAATTTCAATGGCTAAATTGGCAAGAGATAACTAAGGGAGGAAATGAGAGGTGGAATTGCAACTGTCCAAGCACATGGATGAAAGAGTCGATGACCAGCAGTTGCTGAATCATGTTGTTTAACAATATTTTTTGATTGTTAAAGACTATTTCAAAGTTATGGCCAGCGGCCTACTTTCAGAAAATTCATTTCATCAGTAATGTCAAATATGCTTTGAAGAAGCACTGAAATCTTACTGTATAAATCCTTGTGGGCAATGCATCAAAAATAAGCATGCGGCCAGAAAGGGGATCACCAACTCCACTTGCAATCTTTATGGCCTCTAAAGCTTGAAGACAACCAATAATGCCTGGAACTGAAAGAAAACAAAGTTGAGATCAATACAAAGTAATCATTCTATCAAATTAATGGATATTAAACTCTTTACTCTAAATGATAGAATCACCATACTTTCATGGTAAAATGACAAAATTTAAATAACTAAAAAATCATAAATGAAATAGACAGAAAATGCAAAATAAAAGAACAGATTAATTTGCACCATTTATCTTGACAAAATTCTCTAAAATAAAAAACTTGTCGCTTGTTGGTTTAACGCTTCATAACTCTTTTAAAAAATCCTTTGAAATAATGCACCCATTCAATCAGACGCCAAACATTACTAAGCATCATTATTGTTTTTATCTTCTCGTTTTGTTTGTGTGTAGAGAAAGTCTGTTTTGTTTGCATTGGAAAATCAGAAATATTCACCCATAAGTTATAACCATTAATTTCCATCTTGACTGTTTGAATGTTTGTTTCAGTTACTTGTATTACAATTGTTTGATTAAATGTCTTTGAGTTCCTCGGTTAGAAACAATTTGTGAGATTTTCTATGATCATTATTGAAGGTTGCAGCTAAAAGGTCAGAATCCAATAATTCCAGTCTTGAATGTTTGAATGTTTGTTTCAGTTACTTGTATGACAATTGTTTGATTAAATGCCTATGAGTACTTAAGTTAGATATCCAGCTGGCTAGTTTACTGAGTTTATGAAACATAACGAGTAAATAATCGAGCAGATACATATGTTTGTTTCAGTTACTTGTACGACAATTGTTTGATTAAATGTCTACGAGTAGTTCCTTGGTTACAAACTATTTGTGAGATTGTCTATGATCATTATTGAAAGTTGCAGCTGTTCCATGTTGTAAAACAGAGTAACATTGTTTAATTTGCTGTCCTACCAAGTGTTTGATAAAATATCTACGAGCTGAAAGTTGGAAAATGTGCAAGTACGTTGAAATTTTTTGGTAGGGCTTATTGTTAATGTTTCATCCCAGAAATGAAGGATAAACGACAGAAAAAAATAATGAACACTAAGACAACAATTTATCCTGGGAAAACCCTCCAACTTGAGGGAGAAAAACCCAGCCACACAATAAAATCACTTTATTGATGAATAAGAAGTCTGAAATACAATATGGCCAAACACAAGGCTCAAACTAAAGTAATATTCAGAAAAACAAGATATCAATCTCTATCACATATGAATTCCTCCTCAATAATATATAAAATTGCCTTGACCCTTCATTATCTTGCAGTTACAAAGTGAAGACCCCTTCGTTGTCTTAACCTTTCATTGTCTTGACTCTTCAATATCCACGCATGGTCTCTTCATTAGCCAACGCTGAAGACTCTTCATGATCTTCAAAAAGTTTGCTCTTCATTTGAAAGATCGTTTCATAAATGAGGACACTTTACAGCCTAATCATAATAAAAGATTAGATAATGCACCAGAAAATATCTCCTGCAGCTACCTAACTTTAACAGTTCCTCTTAGCAAAGGAGATATTATTCTCAAATTTCCATGTCTTGCCATCTCTGCACATGACAAACATAAGAAGCTGCAACACAAGAAAAATGTCAATAACAAAATCTCATCACACATTTTTCTCAATAAAAATAGTTATTTCAACATAATAATATTCACCATAGCTACTCCTAGAGGGTGAATTAGAAAAACAGAAAATTAAGTCATGGAGTCACACACATGACTTCCACCATAGCTACTCCTAGAGGGTGGAACAAGGGCTTTCACCTCAAACTTCTCCCAGAGAAGAATGCATTACCACCTTGCCTACTCGCAAAGGGTGGAACAAGGGCTTTCACCTCAAACTTCTCCCAGAGAAGAATGCATTACCAAGGGATTTCACCTCGAACTTCTCTCGCAGAGAAGAACTCATTAAATCACATAAAAGGAACAGCTGAATGTTGAGACTCCCTCTCAGTAGGGGCAGCATTCTCACTGCTTTTGAATATCACAATATATCATCGATTAACTCCAAAGTTTGACCAAACAAGGAGCTTGCAAAACAACTCTGCTACATAAGCTCGCTAATCCTCTGTAAAGAACAAGGCATTCTTCCTCTGTTGTGCAAGCTCCCTCTGAAACTTAAATCTTCCTCTTAGAAGTACCTGATCACAAGACAATTTTAAGAGGTTCTTTTTCTTAAAGAGTCGCCAACTTAGCTCAGGCTGCAATCTCTCATCATCCTTGCTCCTTGATACATCCTGGAAGCATATGCAAGAGATTAGAAAATGGACTCAATCAGACTTAATGCTAGAAGCATACATGATTCACAATCCTCAAAGTTAATGCATGAATTAACTACAGAAAATTCATGATCAAATATTCAAAGGTGCAATCATAAGATACTTATCTCTTCATTGTTTAATTTTTCTATCAACTCAAGCATACTTCAGGAAGATGAAACATTCCCATAGCCCCCTATAATCCCTTGATAACAATCAGCATCACATGCCTACCCATGACAGATATCAGATTTGAATCTCCAAACACAACAATAAATTGAAGCCTCTTTAGATCCAACCAGCTCATTGAACATCTGATTACAAAACGATCACCAGCCCCTCTCGTGAGAGTCAAGGTTGTCCAAGCTTTGATACCATGTTAATGATTCATCCCAAAAATGAAGAATAAACAACAGAAAAAAATAATGAACACTAAGACAACAATTTATCCTAGGAAAACCATCCAACTTGAGGGAGAAAAACCTAACCACACAATAAAATCACTTTATTGATGAATAAGAAGTCTGAAATACAATATACCCAAACACAAGACTCAAACTGAAGTATTATTCAGTAAAACAAGATATCAATCTCTATCACATATGAATTCCTCCTCAATAATATATAAAATTGCCTTAACCCTTCATTGTTTTGACTCTTCAATATCCACGCATGGTCTCTTCATTAGCCAACGCTGAAGACTCTCCATGATCTTCAAAAAGCGTGGCTCTTCATTTGAAAGATCGTTTCATAAATGAGGACTCTTTGTAGCCTAATCATAATAAAGGATTAGATAATGCAGCAGCAAATATCTCAAATATAATGCTGATGCAATGACAAGTACGCATATATCTCCTGCAGCTACCTAACTTTAACACTTATCACCATAGTTCAAAATATCGGTATCGGCAACTTATCGCTGAGGGCAAAAAAAAAAATCGGAAAAAATCAGAGATAAGTTGAAAACTTATCAGGAACTTTAAAACTTTCTTAAATTTAATTAGAAATGCTTTTTTTTTGCAAAATTCAATAAGCAAATGCATCTAATGAGTTAGTAAATGAGTAAACAAACCAAACAAGCTAATCTAGATATATATAAATGCAAATAGGGTACAAAATCGCATCCTCATGTGGAATGTTGATGGCTAGTAACCATAGTCTGATAGTCTAAAGACTCTAAACTCTAAAGAAAACTTAAAATAGCAAATTTTCTTTGTAAAACATTCAGCAAATGTCAAGTACAATATCAAAATAGTCTAACTCTACATCTTCCTCTTCCCACGAGCTCTACTAAAAACTACTAGAGTGGGAGGAAGTCTAGCCCTAGTAGTCTGATGTGGTTGTGGCTATGCCTCCTCCCTCTGCACAATTGGTCGTGACTGGACCTCCACCCTGGATGTAGATGGTGTTGATGGTGGCAATGACTCCTCATCATCTAAATCTTCCTCAATGTCACTGTCCTCATCCTCCTCAATGTCATCCAATCCCGCTGCGAATCCACCCTCCATAGCCTGCCTCTCCAAATCATAGATCTCATCCTCTGTGAACAATGGAAGCTGCTCCTGTGATGTCCAATCGCACTAAGGATCTATGTCATCTAAATCACGTAGACCAACTGGTGTTGCCTCTGCTTTTCGTATGCGCAATCGAAGGTTATATCGCACAAAGACTCTTTTTTGCAAGTAAAAATGATGTTTTTACCTTTTGTTGGGCGTCACTGCCTAAATCCGTAGTGCGGCCGATAAGTTTTTGGCTTATCGCGATAAGTTGGTAACTTATCGCCGATAAGTTGCCAACTTATCTGCGATAAGCTACCAACTTATCTGCAATATTTTCTGCGCAAAAATAACGTAATTTATCGCAGCGCAGAACTTATCGCGATAAGTTTACTTATCACCGATAAGTCTGCGATATTTCAATCTATGCTTATCACATTCAATCAAACAACAGAAAGGACAACAAGTCCTTGTAATGTCCCCGCTAGGGACTGTCCGTTTAACATGCATCAAGATACATTATTATGCCTTAACTAAATTTAAACCTTATCATAATTTCTTTCCTAACCCAAAGGAGGTTGGGGAATTACTATCACAGGGTGCTGAAACCTTCTCCATAATTAAGCCCAAGGGTTTCATGAACACCCGTCAATATCACCTCTTGGGAGTCGCCTAATTTGGGATGGAATTACTTGCCCCTCTCTATACAAACCTAGCTACCCTTCCATTGGTAGTAGTGAAAGATTTAAGACTAGGCCAATATAGTATTTATTGTATTGATATAAACATATATATTATGTAGACATTTGACTATCTCTATTAAGGATACACACACACACACAGACATCTAATTATGCTATTATTAACATATATAAATGTTGTATATATTAGGCCATATATATTTCTGATTTCACTATTATTACTGAAATTAATACAAGTATGTAACTATATTAGACCATATATAATGATCTATGGTTTGCATTGATATATATATATATATACTAAATGTTCTTTATATTCCCTTATTCTTCCCTGATTTTCTGATTCGATATGATCCATATTTAATAACTTTGCTATGATATTTCTTTTTATTTCCCTCTTTGTTTATCCACTCCTCTTGTCTATCTATTGTTATCGATACTAAGTATAATTTACAAACTACGGCTCCCGTGATCCTTTAATATATATTTTCAAGTCCCTAATCCGTAGCGACTGGGAATGATTGAAATCCCTTATATACCTTGTCAAAAAATCGAAAGGATGTGTTTGTTTAAAGCATTGCACCATTTCATACTGATTTCTTTTAGTAATAGTTCTTTTCCCTTAATGTTGATCGCTGCCTTTATGTTGCTTAATATTTGTTTGACTTAATTCATATCTTTCTTGCCGACTCAGCACATGACATCGCTGCATAGACTATTGAATAACAACATTCATTTAAGAATTGATATTAATATTAACAATTAATATTAATATAATATTAAGAATTTATATGAATATAATCTTAAGAATTTATATTAGTATAATATTGTAATGTCCCCTTTAGAGCACTTATAGCAAGATGTTGTCATTAGCCTGTTTTCCTATGATCCCGTAGGCTAACCAAGGACATTTAAGGGACTTTGGGGCTAATTGACCAGGGCACTTTAAGTTGCAGATCATTCAGAGGTGTTTGGAGGCAATTTTGGGCATACTTCATATTTATAGTAAGTCATTTGGACATGGTCGGGACCTTCAGTGATGATGACATGTCGATGATTAATGTTTAATATTGACAGAAGAATTTTAATACCATTGATGTGATTTATTTATGCATTAATAAAGTTAGTTTATAAAGTTAAATATAAATATTTAACTTTATTAATGTGGGACTATAGTTGAGCGGAAAATATTTAAAGTCCCTTTATTTAATAACACATTGGAGATATAAAATGTTTGGGGACTTCAGATTAAAGGAAAAAGCATCGCAGCAAAATATGAAGAAAAAGCAATCGGAAAATAGGAATCACGATAAAATAGGTGAAAAGCAAAAGCGAGAAAATAGGGGGAAAACAAAATCTATAAAAAAATAGGAAAAGGCAAAAAGTGATTTTGTTTATCCCACATAGGCAAGGTGAGTGAATGAGCTCTTATGAAAGCGTTATAAAAGAGATTCAAGGGCTCTCTTTCAACATGCTGAACAAAAATAAGAAATTTATGAAATACTAGAGAGTTCTTCAAGGGTTTGTGAGGACAAAATCCCTCATGAATGACATTTTCTTCACTATTGAAAGACACAACCAAGAGGATCATTGCTACTTTCATTTGAATGTAAGTTTCAGATTTATTGGGATTAAATGACATATCGGATTTATATGAGAAGTGTTTGAAAACAAATCTGGGAGTGAGAAGGTGATATTTACTGTTGTTCAGTGATTTATGTTGGTCGTACCACAGTAATGTTGTTGTAGATGCATATTTGTATTGGTCGTACACCTCTAGCATGGGTTGTACATCTTATAGCTGCGTTTACATATATGCTTGGCATGGGACTTCTGGACTTGGCATTTGTGGGTATATAAGGTCTGCAACTGGTGCAGGAGCACTTAGGGTTAAAGGCCCTTAGGAACATTTTCGATTTGTTTAATTTGGTTTGTAAGGTGTTTGATCATTCACTCTTGTAATGACCGAGTGCAGAATGGGTCAAATTGGTGAAAAACACCCTAGTTGCTTAGATGTATGTTTTTAGGTTAATTGTGTGTTGCAAAGGTAGTTTGTAAGCCTCTGGAAATCCAACCAAGGCATTAGGAACCTTAGAAAGTGAAAATGCATTAAGATAAGATGCTCGGCATGTACTGATGCTCGGTACATTCAGTTACGACGACTCGGGAAAAGCGGCTTTTGTCTTTAGTGGACAGTATGGTCAGTTGTAACAGTTACTGAAAAGATGCTTTCGACTTGAGTGGGCAATTAAGTCTGTTCTAATGATGGGAAGATTATTTAAGATCTCCCCAGCCTTCATTTCGAGAGAGCGGTTGAAGGAGTTGGATATTTTTGTATGGTTTTTCTTATTTCCAGTTAATGCAAAGGTGCAGGTTGTGTGTTATGTTTAGTTATTTTCAAGTATTGTTGTTTACTTTGTGTGCAAGTAGTTTAATCTTTTGTTTTCATTTTGTAAATTGTGAGTTCCTAGTCCGTTCTGGGCTGTAAATAGAACTGGCTCCTCGAGGTTCTTGAATCCATGGTGAGTCAAATGTGCCTGGATGGAATTCAAGAGGAGTCCCTGTATATGGTTTTCTTTTTGGTTTTGGTAGAAGTGGCAGCCATGATTTTGGAGTTCTTACCCTAGGCGAGCTTGGCAATAGTCCGGCTAGGGAAGAAAGTGAGAAAGAGAAACTACCCTTGTGGGTTTCGTGAGCAAGGGAAAGACAACTTATTGATGGGGACTGGATCTGGAGAGGGAGATGGAAGTTCTTAGTGACTTGCCTCGAGATTAGGGTTGAGAGCACCCTGGGAGGTCTAGGAGAGAGACCTTAGGAAAGAGTCAAGCTGACTCTGTAGAGAAGGACCCCATATCCCCATCAGATTGGTATCAAATCCTAAAGATTGGGCTTGTGTTGTTTGGGTGTTATCTTCAGAAGAGTTTGTAGATTCATTCAAAATGGTGTCTAACGCTGAGTTGGAGAAGGATGTAGAAGAGCAGAAAGAGGAGAATAGACTCCTGAAGGAACAGTTGGCCGAAATGGCAACTACGTTAGAAGAAGTGCAGCTTAGGACTGCATCAGTCGTTGAACTGATGAGAGAAGCTGACGGAAAGGGTAAGTTAGTGGCCGAGGAAGACATAATACCAGAGCCAGACCCTGTGCTTCAAGAAGAGCCATTCTTGAGAGCTTTGAAAGCAATGAGTGGTAAGTCCTTGGAAGGTGTGCCTCTGTTCAGTGGCAAGATGGAACCAGAAGTAGTCATGGAGTGGATAGGACTTGGGAATCACTTTGACTGTGATAATGTGACGGAGGCTCAGAAGGTTAGAATAGCCAAGACAAGATTGAGAGGAACTGCTCTCACTTGGCGGAAGTTTGTCCAAGATGAAATGACCAAAGAAGGAAAGAATCCTATAACCAGTTGGAAAGGTACAGTGGCTAAAATGAGGAAAACTTATCTCCATGGTGATTATGAAGTGCAGTTGCACAAGAGAAGACAGAATCTGACACAAAAAGACTTAAGAGGTCAGTACCTATACAGAAGAGTTTCACAAGTTATGCTTAAGGTCACATGTAATGGAAGAGGAGGGCCTAAAAGTGGCTAGGTATCTGAACGGTCTCAAGTGGAATATCCAAGAGGAAATTAGTCTCTTAAGCCCCAAGACAGTACATCAATGCTATCAGCTAGCTCTTAAAGTGGAAGAGAAGTTCAAAAAGAAACAAGATTCAAACAGTAGAGCAAGAGGATAAGATAGATAGATAAGATAAATTTATTAATGTCCAACAAGAGACCACAACAAGGGTCTAGGGGACAGGAAATGTACAACAAAAGGAGCAGCGAACCAACATACCACAAAACAGTGGCCGGGAAAGAAAGCAAGCAAGAACAAGAAATACTAAAGAGAGCAAGAAACATGAAGTGAAAGGAGAAAGCACGCAGAAAGGACTAAGGGTCCTTTTCAGGCAAAAAGAAAGCCAACACAAAAGGATAATGATCCAGGTGAGCAGGAGCCCTAAGTCGCCACTGTGAATCGCTGGAGATGTGTCGCTGACGGGTAGAGGTGTTGTGGGGTCTCACCGATATGGAGTGACTGGTAGTGGAGGCATCATGAGGCCGCTTCAAACCCCGTAACGGAGATGAGGGCAAGAAGAAGGCCATAATGAGCTGATCGGATATCTGTCTCTGTGGGAAAAGAAGCTGTAGAGTATGCACGCGAAGCTGGGCAGTCTCACGGAGATAAAGTGCGAGGCATCTCTGATCTGTGTAACTGAAGAAAGTAGTCAGGGAACTGCACCCTCTGAATAGGTAGTAGAATCTCCCTCCGATCTCATAGTAAGTAGGGCAACAAAAGATAAAGTGTGTCTCAGACTCAATCTCGGCCAGGGTGCATAGCTTGCAAATTCGATCCTCTCTGTCAATGTGATGATCAGTCTGGGCCCGAAGGCGGTGAGATCCAACCCTAAAGGATCCCAACGAGATGCGAAGAGAATGGCACCAACGCTGAGATAAGTAACTAGGATGAACAATGATCCCATCCTAGATGTCAAGAAAGTGCTCGGCGTAAAAAGCCATCCTCGGGCGCAGACCCCCACACGGACTGATCCAGGTCGTGGTGATATACCGCCTGTAAATGTCAAGTTTGACATGTTTGTTCAACTCTTGTCTGGAAGGGAGGAGGTGAGCCGGAGTGTCAAGAGAGAACTGGCAGGGGGGTAAATGATCAATGTCAATCCCGATGGGACCAAGGAGGGATGAGGCCTGGGCATACCAACAACGGGCTCTAGAGGAGGGGTCCGACTTGGCGAGCGCCACAAAAGAACAATAGGCCAGGTAGGAATATCTGTGGCGACCGTCAGTGGAGTTTGCAAAACAACGGAGGCGGTGGATGAACCAAACCAGGTCAAAGATGGCCCCCAATCTAAAGGGGTGAGCCCCGAATTCGGCCAAGATGATGTTGTGAGAGGTGGAACGAGGACATCTGATGATACGCCTGAGAAAGATAGTCTGAACACGCTCGATAGAGGCCCAATCAGAATCCAAGAGGGACGGCCTCCAAACAATAGAACCATAAAGAACTGTAGGTCTAAGGAGTCCAATAGGGATAACTTGGACACGGTGTCCTGAAAATGATGACTGAAACACTGTCTCTCCAACATGGCAAGGGAACCCATTCCCTTGCTAATACTGAGCAGAATGGCGGGTCTCAGGCTGAAGCGAGGGTTGGTAAACTTGACTCCAAGATAGGTACAAGAAGAAGTAATCTCAATCTCCTGACCCTGATAGTAGAAGTAGAGATGCGAGGTCTTTAGGCAGTTGAAGACCATGACCCGTGTTTTGCTCAGATTCACCACCAATTGTCTCAAGTCACAAAAAGATGCCAAGCTGTCAAGAAGTCTCTGGAGACTCTCCGGTGAGGAGGCAAGGAGAATCACATTGTCGGCAAAGAGGAGAATGGAAATAAGAACCTGGTGCAGGTAGCAACCATCACACTGGAGTGAGGAATCTCTGAGAAAAGCCTCGAGCTCATCAATGTAAATGTCGAACAAGGTGGGGGAAAGGGGGCATCCCTGTTTCACCCCAATAGTGCTCTGGATCGGATCGGAGAAGCCCTCGTAAGTCCTGAATCTGCCCTCAACATGCTCATATAGTCTCATGATAGCTATCAAAAGAATCTTTGAAATCCCGATATCTCTAAGTCTCTGGAAGAGTGAGGCACGAGGGATGGTATCAAATACCTTACGAAAGTCAATGAAGCAACAACAGACTTTCGCAGAGCGGTAACGAGCCTCCTTAATAATCGCCCGCAAGGTCAGGATATGGTCCATGGTCTGGTAATCTGTCCGGAAGCCAACTTGGCCTCTAGCCCTGCTATCTCTCCTGTCCAGCTCCCTGTTAAGAATAATATTCAGTGTTGTTGCATAGAGTTTGGCAAAAGTGTGCCCAATCATGATGGTCTTGTAGTAGCTGGGGTCGTAGACAGGTCCAGCCTTGTGAATCAGGTAGATCAAGTGTCTCGACCAAGACTCGGGGAAGCCGGTGCAAACAACTCTATTAAAGAGTGTCGGAAGATAGGAGCTCAGTACTGGGATACCGAGCTTGAAGAGCTCAGCCTGAAAACCGTCCACATCGGCTGCCCAACTGCATCTCATGAATCTGACGGCCTCATAGATGCTGGAAGTGGTGAAGATATGGCAATGAGGTGGAGAGGCGGCTGGTCAGGAATGTCGTAAAGAGTGGAGGTGTGGGAGGCGAGGGATCTAAGATCGATGGTGGAAAGCGGGGCGAGATGCCGAGGAAACAAGGTGCGCCAAAAAAGCTTAGGGTTCTAGATAAGTCTCTCGTACGGGGACCGGCGCTGCGAGGTAATGTAAGTGCGTTTCTTCGAGCAAAGAAAGCGGCGGTAAGAGGAGCGGAGGTCAGCAAAGTCGGAGGGGAGAGCCTCAAAGGTCGAGCGTAAGGTGCGGTGGAAGGCTTTACAGTCGTCGTCAAACCAACGGTTCATAGGGCAAGTAGACTGGCGGGTGGATCTGTGGACAGGGCGGTGAGGGATGGAGTGGAAAGCCGCCTCCCAGATAGCAGTGGCCAAAAGCTCGAACATGGAGGAAACATGGCAGCAGTCGGAGAAGTCCTTAGGCGAGAGGAGACGACGAAGGTGGAGAATAAAGAGATCGCAGTCACCCTCCACAAAGCAAAAGCGAAAATGGGTAGGAGAACGATCAAGGACAGCCAAAGTACGAGGAAGGTGGGATTGGCGAGGGGGGGGAAGAAGCAAAGCGTAAGGCTCAGAAGAGCATGGTCGGCAAGCGGGAGACGAGTGATGGTGAAGTTGCGGATGGAAGAGATGAAGGAAGCGCCAGTGATAACATAGTCCACCACACTGACGCCCCCACAGTGTGGCCAACAGGTGAAGAGCTCCGAACAAGGAAAGCAATGGAGGTCGTTCAGAATAACCAGATCAGAAGACTCACACAGCTGGAGGAGGTGGCGACCATAGATAGATAGAGGTCCATCGCAATCCTCGGAAACACGCTGGAGCCCTAAACTGACAGGATCAAGTTCAGTAATGCAAGTCCAGTCCGTGCCTCGATCATGTATAGGGGTCTGCAGTTCCCTAGTCCGTGCATTAAAGTCACCTAAGATAATGATGTCACCCAAGACACTGAATCTGGAAATACACTCAACCAGATCAATAAATGGATCACCATCCTCGGTACTGTGAATGGCGTAAGGCAAAGAGGCTGATGGAAAGTAACAAACCGCGATGAAGATATCTCGCTGGCGCTCGCTGTCGTGGCATACACGGATCCACATAAATCTGGCATGTGTGTCAGAATGGACCACAAAAGTAGCACTGGAGAGACTGTCTCTAATCAAGCAGGCAACACCTCCAGAGCCCCGCACACCACCCGAGGAGCGAACCTCATCCCTAAATACTGACAACCACTAATAACCGTCGAAACCCGGGAGGGGGCGAACAAGACTCTCATGGGTCTCGGTGACAGCTAAGATGTCGGCCGACCCCACTGCATCCTGAAAAAGACTAGGTAACGACCAAAAAGAGCCATTACCATTCCAGCAGTTAACAAGAAGAGAGCCAGAGGGGGGGCACTCTTGTCAAACTGCTAGCGTGGTCGTCATTTGGCCTTTGCGGCCTGTCTCGAGTCCCACCAACTAGGGGGAGAATCTCGTATCACTGCCCTGAGATTCCTAATAGCTGCCCATTTACCACTGCGTCTGGCCTCAACAACGAGGATCCTGGCCTATTTCAATTCTGTCACTTGTGATCTAGTGAGATCCTCATCTAGATAAATCTTAGACGAAAGAGAAAATAATTTTCTCTTCGCTCTAAGAACCTGCAATCTATCATGCAAAGAGAGAAACCTGATACCAAGAGTCCCATCGGGACATATCCAACATCTGTCAAGTGAAATATCGTGGATGTTGAGTTAATCCTTGAGAAAGGATTCCCCAGCAGAGGAAGGATCAGCAGTGGGGGGGAGACCATGAACACGCAGATTCAGCTCACGTGTCTATCTCACACGCTCGTCGTTCATCTTACCCTGAACCAACTTCTCTACCCCTGAGAGAGGTGCAACAATAATTGGGTTATCACAAATAGAAGCCCAAGTTTTTACCTTCTCCTCGGTCTCGGTCATTAAAGTTGAGTGTTTAGCCACTATATCCGCTTGTGCCGTTTTGTAGCTATCAAATCCTTCTAAACTCCCAATAATCGATTCCAGACCTTATTTGATCCCTATTGTTTCTGAAGTGAAAATAGATGAAAAACTATGTAGTAGCTGTTTTAATTCCGACATTGAGGTGGATAGACTTTGTACAGTAGTATGGAGCTGGGAGTTCTTAGCCTTGAGTTTCATAATACGGTCATGTAGCCTCTGGTAGGTGAGCAAAGGCGTCTCCCCTAAATCTCCTGCCATGGCGCTGCAGCAAGTGATTTCTAGCAAATTCTAGACTCCTACCACAGTTCGTTGTCAGCAAGCTCAAACAGTCACCCGCAGCTTCATGATGGTCTGCAAGTTCAAATGAAGGATGTTGGAACTGTATGAAGCGTGCACGATCAACACGGTAGACAGTTGTACTCCCATGGTGACGCCACAGGAATCAATGCTCTCCCTGCGTTACCTCCTTTCCGCAGCCTGGGCGTGAAAACTTCGGACACGGCTATTCATGTCCACTGTATCATGCTTGAATGCCTGTCATGTCCCCTTTCTAGCGACATGATTTCCACAGTAGATTTGCCTATCATCGACTCTCGTAGGCAGATGATTTTGGAGAGAGAGTCATCTTGTTGATCATTTGGAGATCAGTTGGTCATATTTGCTCTTGGAGAAGTAATTTGGAGCTTATTTCTTATTATTATGTCTTAAGCGGGGCCCATATGTTATAATATTAAGTTGAGATTGCACTTTTTATTTTATAAAGTTATTTTATTATAAAAGTGCATTATAATGAGATTTTATAATTGGATGCTTCTAGAAGTTCTTAGTAACTTCTTAGAAAAGTAAATAGAATAATTGGATGCTTCTAGAAGTTCTTAGTAACTTCTTAGAAAAG
>MU225192.1:2496421-2528123 GCA_018584345.1 Thuja plicata | reverse complement strand
ATGGATGAGGTCTTAACATTGCCATAGTTTCATTGTCACATATATTGGAGTTGTAAAACCTGAATATTGTAATTGGCAACTTTCTTGAAATTGCTCTTACATCATTACATTAGTGTGCATTTGTATTAGGTATTCAGTTGTATGCCAACTATTTGACATAATGTCAATGGCTATAGTTGTTCTTATCAGCATATAGGTTGCATACCAACTGTTTGTTAAAATACCAGTTGGCTGTAGATGTTCATTTCTCATGTTTAGATCATATATATGCATTGGTTATTGTCAAACTAAGTTGCACATTCGTGCTAGGACATTGTTTAGTCAATTTAGAGTCATTTATAAGCATTCTCATTGATGCTAATTGAAGAAAAGAGTCATTGTAGCAAACTGAATTGTTATATCAGTCATATGACCCTTGTATGTGAAGTGTTTGACAAAATTTTCCAAGGCCAAAATTAGAAGTTCTCAATCAGATTTGAGTAGGGTCATTACAATGCCCAGCCGTTGTGATGGCTCGAGTGGGAAGGTAGATACGTATCGCATGCAAAATTTGCTTGGCACACAGCCGGCACCAACAAACAAACCGCACTCTTTCCTTCTTTGAACTGAGTCTAGAGTTTATGATGCATGCACGAGCAATACGGTAGACTTGTTCTTTCACGGTGACGCCACAGGAAATAGGAAATACGATGGATGCCTAGAGAACAGTGGTGGTTCAATGCTCTCCCTGTGTTACCTCCTTTCTGCAACCTAGGCATGACAAGTTCGCGCGACTATCATTGCACAATGCACCCACGGCTCCAAAAAGAATTCAACAAAACAACAAAAGATTGGGGGACAAGTGAATGAGCAAAGCCAACGAGCAGGTTTTGGGGGAAGGAATTTTGAGGCTAGAAATCAGAGTGAGTCCAAACTCACTGAGAATGAAAGAGAAACCAGTAACACAAGAGGTGGTTACAACCGACGAAGAGGTTCAAATTACAGTTCAAGAGGAAGAACCAATAACCAAGGAAGAGGATCTTATTTCTCTAATTGTCAACAGTTTGGGCATCCTACCTATAGGTTTCCTGAGAAGGGTTCTACATCACAAGGAGAGAAAAGAATCAATTATGTGCAAGAAGAGTCTTCTAGCAGCAAGACAACAGAAGTCGCCCTAGATTCTGAGATAGGGGAGAATTTGATGATTCGCAGAGCACTCCTCAAAGAGCCCATCAAAGAAGAGCCAAGCCAAAGAAGATCTTTGTTTCGAGTCAAATGCAAGGTACTATGTAAGGTTTGTAAAGTTATCATAGATTCTGGTTCTACTGATAACATAGTTTCTATGGAAGCTATTCAAAAGTTAAAATTGAAAAAGATTCCTCATAATAACCCTTACAGAGTTACTTGGTTGAACAAAGATCAACATGTACTAGTTAATGAGCAAGCTTGGGTGGAATTTTCCATAGGAAGATATAAGGACCGAGTTTTGTGTGATGTCCTGCCCATGGATGCTTGTCATCTATTGTTGGGTAGACCTTGGCAGTTTGACAAAGCTGCAGTGCATGATAGAGCTAAGAATTCCTATTCCTTTAAGAAAGATGGAGTGACTTTCAAGATACAATCAATCTTGGAAGAAGGTGAAGTGAAGAAAGGGGGTCGTAACATACTATTGGTAGGTGAGAAGAATTCTTGAAGACACTAGAGGAAGATGGAGTGGGCTTTGCTTTGGTTCTAAAGCCAAAGGATGACAAGAGAAACAAGAAGGAAGAGTTACCTTTAGAAATCAAAGAGTCGCTAACTAAATACCAAGACATCATTAGTGAAGGTCAACCAACTAACCTACCACCTGAGAGGTCTAATAGTAATCAGATTGACTTTATCCCAGGAGCCTCACTTCCAAACAAAGCTGCTTATAAAATGACCCACAACAAAATGCAAAAATTGCTACCCAGATTCAAGAGTTACTATATCAAGGGTTGATTAGAAAGAGCATAAGTCCATGTGTTGTTCCCATAGTCCTAGCCCCAAAGAAGGGTGGTACTTGGAGGTTGTGTACAGATTCTAGGGCCATAAATAGGATTACTATCCAGTATAGATTCTCAATCCCTAGGATAGAAGATTTAATAGATTGTTTAGGGGGAACTAAGTATTTCTCCAAAATAGATCTTAAGAGTGGGTATCATTAGACAAGAATAAAAGGTGGAGATGAGTGGAAAACTGCTTTAAAGACTACCGAGGGACCCTATGAGTGGCTTGTTATGCTTTTTGGGTTAACCAATGCCCCAAGCACATTTATGAGTTTATGAATGAAGTGTTGAAGGACTTCATCGGGAAATGTGTTGTGGTGTACTTAGATGACATTTTAGTGTTCAGTAAAACCAAGGAGGATCATCTCAGACATCTGCAAATGGTAATGCAAAGACTGCATGAGGAGAAGTTGGTGCAGCTATTTTGTCCTCTTGTGGAGGTAGGTGCAGGATAGTATTTTAAAATCCTAGAAGGCTTCTAGAAGGCAAATCTTGACCCTTTAAGAGGATTAATCCTAGCCATTGATTTGAAATGTAAAACCTATAAAAGGGCATGGATTCTCCTCATTTTGTAAGAAGGGTTTTGAGAATTGTTGTTGTTATGCTACCAAAATGAGTGCAGACTTCTCATTGGTGTGGTGATAAGCTGTCTTTTTTGTGAGTTGCATGGGTAGACTACCTTCTACAAATTTATTTCAGTTTAATTTTAGTTAGATGTATGGATGTTATTCGGTTTGAATGTGTTGTATTTCTCATGTTCATACCATATGTGGCTTGTTGATGTGGGTCACTTTGTATGGTTAGTCTGAACTTATTTATTAAATCTAGTTTGATTGTTAAGTTGTTTGTTATTTTTGCATGCATATGGGTGTAACAAATACTTGATATGAAAATCTTTATAACTCCAGAACATAGCACTAGTTATGTGTAGTTGAGTTCGCCTCGTGAAGCATATCCAGTTTGGAAATACAATTGTCAAACATTATGGATTTCATTAGGAGTAGATAGGAATAGATCTTTCTAAACCCCTATCCTTTTCAATTTATTTTCAAAAAGTGAAGTTAGATTAGGAAGCCTTGGAGAGAGAAAGAATTTCATTGCTGCCAAAGAACAAATATGTAAGTCCCCTTGTGAAAACCAGCAAATGACATCAAACCACTGGGTATATCCAAGCACTGTCAAGACCTGACCATTAGGAACCTTGAGGATCTCTCGCTTGATCATCTCTGATAGCATTCGAGAATCCTTGTTCAAGAGGATAGGATAAACCGTCGGTGGACTCTTATTCTACGTTGGTGAGCCTAAAAACCCCATCAACACACTCCTCAAGGGAAATGAATCAAATATCAAATTCAATAATCATCTGAACATGCCCAATACAATGGAAAACCCTTCCTTATAAAGAACTTCATGAAACTTCTAGAAGGTTAGGCCTACATTAACAATTGGAGAACTTTATTAAATAAAGTGACATTAATAATATTTTATTGTTTTATTATTTTTAATTAAAATAATTAATATTAAGTCATATGAATATTTATATATTTTTGACAACTTAATAAAAATCAATTTAATTAATTATCACTTTAAAAAGTGGGGCCATTACAGTCCTCCCAACCCAAATATTGTTTGGCCTCAAGCAATCCTCTGCTGCACTACCAGGATCCCAAACCAGCCGTATGAAAAGTTAAAACCACTACATCACTCTGCTTCTCCACTCTAATGCAATCAGCATTACTGAAACCTGCAATTCTTTAACACTGAAGTATTCCTGTGGTTATGCACATCCACTCTCCATCCAACAGTGTCTCATCATAATCCCACCATTACATACTCATGTTGTAGGCTGAAATTTGATTAGCATGTTGCATACTCAAGAGTGTTTGTATATTCATCCATTCTACATACGCCAATCTGCTCATCATAGATGCATAATAGGTTGAGAGCTCATCATAACATGTTCCTGAAAAATCTCTTGCACCAACATGATATTCAATCCTTGGAAAGACAATTGGTAAGGTTGTCCCCTCATTCACTTCGTGACTATTCATTGTTGTGATCATCCTTGCTGCTGCTCCCTGTGGTTCTTCATCTACCAAGGCCCTGAGTATTATATTATTTCCATCCATTGTGAACTCCAACTCCATTTGCTGGAAGTCTTGAATGTACCATCCAAGAGAATGCAACCATTGGATTCCCAAAATGATATCAGAGTTAGCAATCTCAATGTCATTAGTGATTGTGTAATCCTCAAACTCAATGCTCATTTGTGGTACACCCTTGTTGCAACTCCTATTAAATCCATCAACCACGATGACACAAAATCCTGAAAAGTCCTCTATTGGCAATCCTTCTCTTGTCACCAAGCTATCACTCACGAATGCACCACTGTCCACTAAACATGTCACTGGTTGTCCATTAGCAACTCTCACTGGAAATGGTTGATACTTGAGACTTGGGAGTACCTGTAAGTAACCTTGTGGCAGCACGTGCTAAGGCTGTAATTTCTTGCTCCTCTTTGTCATTGTTTGAAGTATCATCAATGGAGTCATCAACATTAGATATGACTTCAATATAATGCACTTTACCTTTTCCACAACAATTATGACCAGACAACCATGGTTCCTTAAATATGAAGCACAACTGCTTCCTACACAACTCATTCTTGCTCTCAAAATCAGGTGTCTTATCATCTTCCAATCTTGGCTTGGCTGGAACTTTGGACCTCTCATGCGATACCTTCTTGTACTGATGTGTGGAAGACGATGTATCAAAGTAGCCAATTTGATAGCATCATTAAGAGTCCTAGGCTTGAACACCTTGACTAGCCCTTTAATCTTATCATTCAAATCTCCAATAAACAACATTACCACCCGTCCTTTAGGCACATCAGGTACCATGACAACAATCTTTTGAAACTCATTAATGTAAGGATCTAAGTGCCCACTATATTTCATCTGGGCCAACTCCCTGCAATATACCTCCACATCCTTACGGTCAAACCGAGAAATCAATTTGCTGCTAAATTCCTCGTAGGAGTGAATCATTCCATGGTTTTGGGTGACCACCCCATGATGCCACCATCATATGCAATGCCCTCCAAAGGCATGGTTGCAAAGTTAATTGCTTCATTCTCTACCATCAGTCTAAGTGTCAAGAAGGTATCTAACTTGTGAATCCAAGCTCTAGCACTAGTTTTTCGATTGCCATCAAATGTAGGAGTGTGTTTGCTTGTAGCTTGCTTAAGATCCTTGTTTGTTGCCTTGGTCTTTGTTCTTGTCTTGTTCTTATAGCCTCTCTTCACTGTCCCATATACTAAAGGAAGGGTAGAACATCCTTAAAATGTTGGGGAAGAGCATTCCATTCATAGTGCATAGTAATATCATTGTCTGCAAATGGTACCTCATTGTTCACTTCATCAACCTCTTCTTCTAATTCATTTCTGGATAAGGTAGGCAGCAATGGTCTATCTGTCGTACGTGTAAGAGTCCTCTCTACATGTGGTGTACCAACTACACTATCATTATCTTCTTGCTCATGATTGCTTCTTCTGGAACCCCTATTCATTTGTTGAATGGTTACTATAAGTTGTTGCAAAACATTTGACACCTACTGCTGCCCTGCTTGGATACCTCTCAAAATTTCTCTTGCTTCCTTGTCATCATCACATGGACTGTCGTCTCTTCTATCACCCATATCCTTTGCAACTGGATTGATCTCAGATGAGCCTTGATTAATACCTAAGACTCCGGACATTGTTTTCCCCTCAGGCACTTGAGGGGGCTACTAATCTTCCTTTTTCTGTCACTAATGAAACTTCACAGGCTGGTAGGAAACTGTTCTGATACCACTGTAATATCTCCTCTCAATTTTGTTCCAAATGCTTCTAATTTGATAACAACTAAACACTGTATTACTGTTTTGAGTTGTGTGTTTGTTTTCAAGTAAGTTGAGTTTAACATTCAGGAAGACATGTGTTTATAACTTTATAGCATTTGAATAACAGAACAAAATAGCATGCTACCAATGTAGAAGAGGACGCATAAGATAACAAATAGGAATGCAATTCAGAACTCGAAATTTCTAACGTTTGTATCAAAGATAACAGTCTGAAATCCACAGAAGCAGATTACATTCATTAATTCAAAGGCTTCCCTCAGTGGCAACTGAGTCTAAAAACCACAGTAGCAGATTATATTCATTAATTCAAAGGCCGACCTAAGCGGCAACCGAGTCTGAAATACATAATAGTGTCCAAATGCTGCATTTTGGAAATGCTTTCAGCAATGTATTGCAGCCAAACCATGCATAGTATTGAAGTCTCGTGCCTTGGAAGGAAGCTCAAGTCTCATGGAAGAAATCTCAGATTCACCCTTGTCCTCTGATGAAGTTAAACGTCCAACTACAGGAGAGCTCGATACAACAAATATACCCAGCGTAGAACCTGATTTCTAAACCAGGAGGATTCTTAAGGATTTCTGTTGCTGCCTAACCGTTTATCCTCTCTGACCATTATGAACCAAAGAATGACTGTGTTTAGAGTTGGCATTAATCCAACCTTGTAGACACAACACGATTCAAGGAGTAACTCCAGCAATCTCTCCTCAAGTTCGCTTGAAGTTCAATAATGGCTCACAATGTTTGCATTATCATCTACTCCCTGGACATATGGCTCAAAACGGCTCCAACTTCAGATTATTTCCCATGACAATGATGGACACAAGAAATTGCACGTCAAATGAAATGGCTTAGGATAAGTCCGCAATGAAATACTCTTGTTCGTTTGACTCTAGCCTTCTCAGCAATGGAATGTTATTATCTATTGCCACAATTGATAATAAATCGGTATTGATAAATCGCTTATTACAAAAGCAGGAGAAATAAACTTTAGTGGCCAACAATAGAAAGTGGTTCGCCTCAAATATTAAAATCGGAATACTGATAACTCTTCCACCATATATTCGCCCAAATAAATAAATCGCCAATACAAGTGCTTTGCATAATAAAAATATGGGCTGCTTAATTTGGTCCACAGGTAATAATAATCTGAACAAAATATTCTTATTTCTCAAATAAGAAATACAAGCAAAGTATTATTATTTCTGAATCAAATCCAAAGCATTACAAATTTGTCTCCAAAGGAGACTTCACAAATTTGCTCAATGGTGCCTGCCACCTTGCAAATACTCCACGAGAAGGAATGGATTTCTGTCCACACCTTCAGCTCCAAGGGTTTTTGTCCTCAGAAGTTCACTCCTCAAGGGAAATGAGTCAAATATCAAATTCAATAATCATCTAAACATGCCCAATACAATGGAAAACCCTTCCTAATAAATAACTCCATTAAACTTCTAGAAGGTTACGCCCACATTAACAATTGGAGAACTTTATTAAATAAAGTGACATTAATAATATTTTATTGTTTTATTATATTTTAATTTAATTAATTAATATTGTCATCATATGAATATTTATTTCTTTTTGACAACTTAATAAAAATCAATTTAATTAACTGTCACTTTAAAAATTGGGGATATTAAAGCAATATTTATTTTGATTGTTTATTAAAACTTCTGAAAACATTTGAGTATTGTCTACAACAAGGTCTCAATAATAAACACTGTCAAAAGCTTGTCTCCATATTATGAGGCAGAAAAAATCATAAAATTATCCCTGCGCATGTGAAAAGAAGAATTCAACACTTCAAGTGGAATACACTGAGGATTGTCTCTAACTATATAATAATGTTTGAGGATTGGAAAAAAGTAAAAGTTAAAAATTCTATTAAAATATAAAATACGAGTGGGGACAGGCACTATTTTGAAGAGTTGACAAATGACAATGGATTAGCAAAAGATTAATTAGAATACAATCAGCCGGACTTCTGGAGGGGCCTACCCAACATCAATCTACTCACTCGATCTTCTTATTATTGCTCATCTGATATTATTTTTCCCTCTTAGCAGTCTTGATCTTCCATTCTTAAGATATCATTTTTTCCATGTGTAAAGAAATACTTTGACATACACTTATGGCAATTAAGTTAGCATAATGTTTGTAAAGGGTAAGCCATTATTATATCAGTTATCCTCTGTTCTATTCATCATCCCATTGCTTCCTTGTTTTGTGCACTGGGCCTATTACAACCTTGCTAAGCAGGTAGCCCATGCTTGGAATGCTGCCATTTATCTTCTTCAAGGACCTACACAGTCCATATCTATGATTCAGTTTCCCTCATCACTTCCTATCAGCAGATTCAGCTCAAAAAATAAGGGAGGTGACGGGGGAAATGTCCCATCATTGTAACATCTGGGACACATGCTTTGGTTTGTAGACGGTCAAGTGGAAAGCTATGGAAAAACTTTGCTAACAAAAGCCATGGGTAGGGAAGAGGATGTTGAGGGCGAGGATAGAATGTTGGCAATGTTCTTGAACCCTGATTAAGTCTTTTATGATTTACTTTAGTCTTCCAAGGATTGGATAACATGTAAAACCTAGAGCCATGCAATGCCTATATTTAATGAGTCATGTAAGGGACTGAGGTTCATAGAAATCGTGCTGTGTAAATGTGGTTCATACAAGACTGGAAGGTGGCAGGAGCAGGGGTAAAGCCAAATGGCATGACTAGAAACTTGTAACGCACATGATGGCCCAAAAATGTTGTTTTGTATATGTCTTGCTCTGTAACTCTTATCTAATGGTATCTCAAACAAAAATAAATCTTGGAAAAATATATTGCACCATGCAACTCATCCAGTAACTCATCAATCCTAAGAATAGGATACCTGTTTTTTATTGTTTTCTTGCTCAATGCACATCTGCATGGTCCCATCCTTCACCAAAGCGAATGAAGAAGCGAAGGATTCAAGCAAAGTCTAATGCGCCCCATGTCTAATAACTCCTTAATCACTTTTTCAATCTTCTCTTTGAATTTTTGCAGATGTTGATAAAGAGCAGTAATAATGGGCTTAGAGCCCTCCTCTAGCTTGATGACATGCTCAAAACCTCTATCCCAAGGCCTCCCTAGTGGAATCTCATTGAACACCAAGTTGTGCTTATCCAACACCATTTGAATATTCACATGATACTGATCATTGCTATCTGTAAGAGCCTCAAGACGAAATCAAGCATTGAGCTGCACATGCCACATCACCATTTCTAAAAAATACTCTCCACTTTGTTAACACTATCTTGAGGGCATCTTGAGGGCACTATTGGACATACCTCTCAAGACAACCTTCTTACCATCCACTTGAAACTTCAACTCCATAGTTGGAAAATTATGAGAATATTTACCCAATGAACGAAGCCATTGAATGCCCAAAATAGCATTAGTATCCACCAAGTCAACAACATAGAAATCATTACTGATAGTGTAATTGCGAACATAGTATCTGTGTGGTCAACAGGCGAACTACCAGCCTCCCCTCTAAAAAATATGAGATTGACTCTAAGCTCCTGAAACACCACAATTAACATCCAATCATTTTGCTAGCTTCTAGGAGATCGCTAAGTTGTGTTGAACCATCCTAAAACCTTACTATAAATAGTGAGGTTGGTCCCCAAAGTGTAAGTGACTTACTATAAGTAGTAAGTGTTCCCAAACGGAACTTGAAGCATCCCCTAAAGGCAAACCTCAAAGCTGATGACGCACGAAGGAGACTTAGAAGAGTGGCATCCAATGTGCCTACTGATGAAGCCAGAATGGTCTCCAAATCATGATATGCCTACGGAGACCCAAGAGATTGGCTAATCCTTGAAAAACATTGACACTAAGGAAGGCGAGAAAATGGGGACATTAAACCAGCCCCTATGGTAGTGTCTTCTCAATGTAACTTTGTTGGGGTTTTCCCCATTTTTTTTCCAAATAATTTTCTTTAATTTAAAAAAAAAAGCATATGTTAAGAACTGCCACAAACATTAACAAAGTGGTATGTTCATTTCACCATTGTTGTTATGGAAGGCACATACAAACTTTCTAGTAAACAGTGATGATCAACTCCAAAGGCATATCAGATCAGTTTACATTTTCAAAAACATTTCATAGCACATTTACTCTACAGAATTATCCTTTGTGTCCATTAAAGCACCAACAAATTTAAGACGTGAAATAGCTAAAATCCATATAAATAATTTTTTATAAATTGAGGGCATTCCTGGCATCAGTTTCACAATTTAGAAATGTGCTGTTCTTGAGAATGCCATTTTAATGAAACAGAAGCCTCACCTACTCCAAGGACTCCATTATCCGAGCAACGCTGGCAAGCATCTATAGGTGGTGGTATAGGAAACAAACATCGATAACATGGACCTTGATTGTAATGATAAACTGTAAGCTGAAAAACATTCATCAAACAAGTTTATATTAAACTAAAGATTCGTATTTGATTTGAGTTCACGAAAAGATGCAAACCATCTGATTTCAAGCCAAGTTAATTTTGGATTTTTACTATCTCTAATAATGCAAACCAAATTCCTAGTCCCAATGTAGCTTACTTCAGTCTCATTAGTCTAATTCATACCATTAAAAAGCATATTTAAAAAATAACATATAACCACTTAATCAGAATACCTGGCCCTCAAAGCCCAAAGCTGCTCCTGATACAAGAGGCTGCCATCATCAAACCAAATGAAAAAAAATGAGAGCCTCCTAATGGATGATTGACTATATGTACGATACATTCATTTATATTCCTCTTTTAAAAAATGTTATCTCAAACTTTGTACAAAAGAGTTCCAGAACTTTAGCTCAACCAGTATTCCAAAATCTTCTGAACAGATGGCAGCAGTCTATAAAATACTGAATACATTGATTTACATAGTTTATTACCATATTATACAAGCCAATCATCACAACTAAGAAAGATCTCATAGAAAAATCAATATAGACACAAATCTAATAATCAATCAACTTTCCTTTAGTTATACAAAGCCCACAAGCAAAGAGCCTAAACAGAACTAATGAAATGGAAAGAGATTATGCAAGAATAAATGTAGCCAATAAATAAATAAAGTTATAAAGATACCATTATAATCTAGGACCTATGTTCCACAGCATTTCAGGGATGGGGATGGGGGATGGCAATCCAAGGGCCATTTTGGGGTGGGGGTACGGCTATACATACATACATATATGTATGTATGTATGTATGTATGTATGCATGTAGAGAAAGAGATGTCAATAATTGATAGCAGCAATATCAATATATAAATCATAGTTACAAGAGTCGGACTCGGCAAACTAGTTTCAGGCTCGGACTCGGTCTCGGCGTCCAGACTCAGCAAATCGAAAAACCCAAGAAATTCAAAGAATTTTAAGGATTTAAAGCTTTTTTCATGCATCATTTAGTGAATTAATATCAAATACACAATAATTGAGATAAATAGAAGCTACTTTGCGCACATACACAAGTTTACATAGATCACATAAGTATAAATGCGAATTTCTAAAGGAAATAAGTTAAACTAAATAACACATTAGAAATATAAGTAGTGTCACTATCACATGTCTACAATATTCATGGAATATGAAATCCATGGAATCAAAAGTTCAAAACATATCAAAATAAAAGCTAGAGCCTAGAAGACTAAGCCTCATAGTAGCCTATGCCACTGTCTTCCTACGAGTACGCCTAAGATAGGTCATGGAAGATTGTGCAGCCATCTTCTCCCCCTGTGTTGGAGGCTCAACCTCAATGGCATCCTCATCATCCTCATCCTCGGAGTAAGATCCCTCACTCTCAGGCTCAACCTCAGGGTCCTCCACTAGGTCTCCTCACGCTCTAGCCTACTTCTGGGCCATCGCTACTGCCTCTGCCTCTTGATCCACCTGATCAACCCATTACAAGTATTCATCACTGAAGACAGGATTGATGTTGGAGAATCCTTGGGTCGTTGGCAATCTTGCATCACCCCCAAAAATATTTCCCTTTCAGTTTGTTCTTAGTTAGCAATTATGTGTTTCTGGTAGTGTTCCTTGGTTTTGGATTGTTAGCTGCTGCAAACCTGAGAGTTTGTTTTGGACATCATGTTTTACCTATGTTTGGGTTCGCACCTCATTTGGATACTTCGTTGTGGAGATATTAAGGATTCATGGTCAGTTCTATATGTTCTTCATGTTCTAACGGCCAATTGAGGTTTTCTGATCTCGTGAAGTATTTTCTCGATCGACGAAGCTTGGTGACTCATATCTCGATGTTCTTGGATCTTTGCCCAAATGTCTCTTTTGGATCGCGCGTCATTTCTACATCTTGGCATTGAGATCTTTATGATTTGGGTTTTGAACTATATTGTTGTATTATGTTTTCTTATTCTTGGAAAATGTAATTGATTTGGCCGACTTATGAGTTGCAAAGGCTCTATATATTGAGGCTCTTGATCTTTGTTTAGGGGCAGTTCTTAGGAGATAACCTTGGATGGTTAACATTAGATTTAGGGTATAGATTTCTATTGTAATCAGGCATGTATGTTGAAAGTTTGTAATCTGCATGTTGCAGACCAATATGATGTAAATACTTGATTCTGTGATAATGTGAAGATTTGTTATAGCATGTTGATTGTCTATTCTTGTCGTTGAGTTAGTTGTTTCTGCTATGTTGACTCCTGTTGCATGGTTGGACCATCTCCAATGGGGAGACTCCGGCCATGACTGCATCAAATGGTATCAGAGGAAGGATGATGTTCCTGTGTTAGCAGATCCAGTTCTTGAGCTTGCGAATCCCTAGTTGAATCTATTGTGAGGTGGAAGAGTGTATATCTGACTTGCAATTGCAGAGGACTTGCGCAAGGGGATCATTGAGGAGATTGTTGCTGGTTGAGAACTTGTTTGGGTGTTGAAGGTATATCAAGGCTGAACAAATCGCCAAGTTGGAGGTAGGCTAAATGTGTGTCTGGTAGATCAAGGAGTGAGAGGCAATTAGCACCTTGTAATCAGATCGCCGAAGCTAAGGCAATTGCACCTAAGGATTGGAAAGATGATGCCTCGAAGGATGAACCCTAGAAGGCTAGAACAAATGATGGAGGACTTTAGATATGAGACGAGGACTGAGATCATAAATGTATTGACTCGATTGCGAAGGAATCCTGAGGCAGAAGAGGAATATGAGGAAGCTATTGAAGATCTTGAGACTGTAGATGTTGAGATCCCTGCAGATGAAGAAAGATTGTTGAAGGCTATGGCACAAGTAAGTAAAAGTCATAGAATGGATGTTTCTACTTTCACTGGTTCATTGCATCCTGAGGATTTGATAGATTGGATTGGTGAATTAGAAGATTACTTTGAGTTAGAAGATATCAGAGATCCACAGAGAGTTAGGTTAGCATAGACTAAGTTGAAGGGTCGTGCTGCCTTATGGTGGAAAAAATTACAAAAAGATAGAGAGGAACATGGTGAAATGAAAATCACAAGATGGAGAGTGATGGTAGCTAGATTAAAGGCTAAATTCATTCTTGAGGATTATGAATTAGAATTGTTCAAGAAATTACAGAACTTGAAGCAGAAAGACATGAGTGTGAAGGAATACACCGAAGAGTTCTAAAAGATGACAATCAGATATGGACACCGAGAGGTATCTAAGGAGAAGGTGGCTAGGTATGTTAATGGTCTGAGATTTAATATTCAGGATGAGTTGAGTATGTTGAGGATTTCTATAGTGGAAGATGCTTATCAATATGCATTGAGGACAAAAGATAAGGTGAAGAGAAGACAGGGTAACCCTAGAGGAAAGGAGAAGCAAGTAAGTAGCAATGGCAAAGAGAAGCAAACCATTGATGTTGAACCTGATTAGAGGACACTTAGGAGAAGGAATGGTAGCAAGGAATTCAAA
Organism: Thuja plicata; assembly: GCA_018584345.1. Taxonomy (NCBI): domain Eukaryota; kingdom Viridiplantae; phylum Streptophyta; class Pinopsida; order Cupressales; family Cupressaceae; genus Thuja; species Thuja plicata. Next base: position 2,514,292 of record MU225192.1, on the reverse strand, counting down.
GGTACTTGTTTCAGGAGTGATGGCATAGGACATAGAGCTTTTCAATGTTCTGAAGGATCTAGTAAGAACATAGGTAGACAGAATCTTGTGGCACATGAGGAGAAGACTACTGATGAACTTGTGGAAGGTATAGCAGAACCTAAGATAGGAGAATCTCTTATGCTTACGATAGTCATGTTGAGAAGGAAAGAACCTGAGCCTTTACAAAGGAGGAATTTGTTTAGGATTGTTTGCAAATCAGGAGGTAAATGTTGTAAAGTTGTCATGGATGGTGGTAGTCCAGAGAATCTGGTATCAGAAGAAATGGTACAGAAGCTTGGCTTGATGAGCCTTAAACAACCTTGTCCTTATGGGATAAGTTGGTTTTCAGATGAGCATATGGTGAAGGTGAAAGAGAAGTGTTTGGTCAACTTTAGCATTGGATCTTACAATGATGAAGTGTTATGTGATGTGGTAACTATGAGTACTTGTCATGTTCTATTAAGGCAGACCTTGGCAATTTGATAGGGGAGCTATTCATGATTGCAGAAGAAATTTGGTCACAATAGAGAAGATTGGATAGAATTTTACCTTGGTTCCCTTGAAGGAGGCAAAGGGGAAAAGTGCAAGGAATCTAAGTATGTTGAAGAGTTACTGTTCAGAGAAGCAGAATACAGAGGTTGGTAAGGATCAGAAGAAGGATCTTGAAGGCGGACCTAAGAGTAAGCAGCAGAAGACTTTTGTTGCTGATCAAATGAAGGCTTGTAGTAGAAGAGATTCAGTTATGCGAGGAAAAGGAGTTGGTCGTAAGCAATCTTGTACAGATGTGAGATTTGACAGAGAAGGTGCGGAGAAAAATAAGTGGATGGATCTGACAGAAGATGGAGCAAAAGTGTAGAGGCAGAGAGTTGCAGATAAAGAGGATGTTTGGATCAAGAATGTGCATGGGATTTATGTCCCTCGTCCTGTCAAATGTTCATAAGTTTCTCTTATGGAACATTTTCTACTCACCAGGGGTGTCTGATGTAGGAGCATCCTTGGGTCGTTGGCAATCTTGCATCACCCAAAAATATTTCCCTTTGAGTTTGTTCTTAGTTAGCAGTTTTGTGCTTCTGGTTGTGTTCCTTGGTTTTGAGTTGTTAGTTGTTGCAAACCTGAGGGTTTGTTCTGGACATCATATTTTACCTATGTCTAGGTTCGCACCTCATTTGGATACTTCCCTGTGGAGATATTAAGGATTCATGGTCAGTTCTATATGTTCTTCATGTTCTAACGGTCAGTTGAGGTTTTCCGATCTCGTAAAGTATTTTCCCGATCGACGAAGCTTGGTGTCTCATATCCCGATGTTCTTGGATCTTTGGTTGATGTCTCAGATCGCGCGTCATTTCTACATCTTGGCATTGAGATCTTTATGATTTGGGTCCTGACCTATATTGTTATATTACGTTTTCTTACTCTTGGAAAATGTAATTGATACGGCTGACTTATGAGTTGCGAAGGCTCTATATATTGAGGCTCTTGATCTTGTTTAGGGGCAGCTCTCAGGAGATAACCTTGGATGGTTAGCATTAGGGTTAGGGTATAGATTTCTGTTGTAATCATGCATGTATGCCAAAAGTTTGTAATCTGCATGTTGCAGGCCAATATGATGTACATTGTACATACTTGATTCTGTGATAATGCGAAGATCTGTTATAGCATGTTGATTGTCTATTATTGTTGCTAAGTTAGTTGTTTCCGTTGTGTTGACTCTTGTTGCATGGTTGGGCCATCTCCATTAGGGAAACTCCGGCCATGATTGCATCAAAGATCATCAATCTCAGTGTGTGGATCAACCTCCTCTAATTTGATAGGAGATGTGTCAGTGCCCAAGATCTTTCTGTGACGAAGGCGAAGGTTGTAATGAACAAACACAAGATCATTCAACCTTTTCACTGCCAACCTGTTGCGCTTCTTCTAGCGTATATGCTCGAACAAACTCCAATTACATTCGCATCCTGAAGCACTACATGGCTGGCTGAAGATACGAACTGCAATCCTCTGTAGATTTGGCACCGTAGAACCAAACATCTCCCACCATGCATCTGAAACAAGAAAATTTAAAAATCAATTCTATAACTTTGACTTTATCAATGTAAAATGGTAATAGAATTAGAAATTAGAATCATGCATTTTTACCTGGCACCAGTAGTGTCTGATTTTTCTTGCATAAGTCTGGTGAGAATAAGTCTCCTTGTGCATTTTTATACATTTCTATCTCACGGACTACATTTGCTCCAACTGTTTCATTAGGTGACATTCTCTCTACAACATCATAGAACAGACTCCACACCTCATCATTGACCTTGAAACCTAGGCTGAATTGGAATGTCATATTAAGGTGATGGGCAGCTGCATGTATAAGCCTATGAAGTTGATTGTGCCATCATCAATCAATGGCCTCCCATATGGGACCATTTATCCCGATTCCCTGCATAAAAATATCTAATGGCCTTTTCACCTTGTCCATGCCCTCATAAATGTATCCCATTGCGGGCTTCTCTCCATTAGCAATTCGTAGGAGAACAACAAGAGGCTCTATGAACTGCAATCATTGTGAAAGTTGAAACATTAAGCTTTAAGTTTTAAGTTTTACTTTTAAAAATGAATAATGAGCATAAACAAGTGTGAACAAAAATGATGAAATGGAATGGAAATGAGGACAAAAAGGAAAATTACCTGCACAATCTCCTTGACTGATTGTCAAAAGCCACTCATCAAAAATCTGATTAGTCGTCCCTCTCCCTGCATTGGTCTTCGCATATGATGATGTGGTCCACTCCTCACTTACAAACATGCATTTCAAACCAGCCTTGGACTGAAGCAAGTATTGTAACATGATAAAATTTGTTGCAAATCGGGTGATCCTTGGACGAGCCAACTCTTTTTTATTTGTGAACTTCCTCATAAGGTGGAGGACCCAAGTATAATTATATATGAATTTACAAACACTCCTTCCATGCTCTACACGTGTTTTTATCCAAGGAAGTTTACCAAGATCCTCCAACATGAGGTCAATGCAATGAGCAGCACAAGGGGTCCAAAACAAGTGGCGGTGCCTCTCAATAAGAAGTTTACCTACAACAACATAATTTGCTGCATTATCCGTGACTATCTGTACCACATTCTCCTCACCCACCTCCTTCAACACTTCCTCCAATATCTCACAAAGATAGTCAGCATTTTTTGTTTAACCTGAAGCATCAATTGATTTCAAAAACACTATGGCACTTGAGAAAAAAAACAATTTAGTACAATCATAATTTAAAATCTTAATCACTAAATCAATAGTTTACTACTAGTAAGTACTAAGTACAAATTCTACTATCTACAATTACCTAACAAGGACACAAGAAAATTCAGCAGTGTTCTATTTCTTTTGTCGGTCCAACCATCAGTCATGATGGTGCAACCCTTCCTCCTCCATACCTCACGTTGCTCGTCAATTGCAACATTTACATCAGCCACCTTTCGGATCAAAATAGGACCTTTTAGCTCCTCATCATTAAAGGCTTTGAACCCGGGATCACAAAGAGTAATAACATCTATCGCGATTTGTCAATAAGGAGATCTAAAACAAATTAAATAAACTAAATAAGTATACTATTAAGTTTTTCTTTCAACTTTAAAAATTAATATAATCAATGTGGCATATTCTTGAGTCTTGAAAGCAAGAAAAATAAGACATAGAAATTAAAATAATAACAAGTACCTTGCTGCATTAAATGGAAGGTTGTTGTAAGAAAAAAAATCTCCAAGTGCCATTTTTGCAGCCTCATGCTTCTCCTTATTCCAACCCATGCTCTCGAGCGATGGTTGGGCACCCAGAGTTGTGCGTGGAACAATAAGGGAATCTAGTGTGGATTTCTTCTTACGAATCTGAGGTCCAATGGTCACACTCACGGTACCACTACTAAATGGAGGTAATGGAGAACGAAGAGTTGAAGAGGTCTCTCCACCTAAGTTTGCCATTTCTTCCTGTTGCTTCTTTCTTAATTCTTTTTTCTCTTCATATCCCTCTAAATGAGCTTGCATTTCACGTATAACATCCTGGGGTGCTCCTTTGCATGGTTTAGCATCATGCCCTGATATATGTGCAATGTGATATTTCAATCTGTTAATACCTTCCCCACTATATTTAACACCACAATGCCAACATATAACTACTCTTTTTGGGTCGGGGATGGCATGTTTCCAAGGCTTATCCCTTGCTACATTAACAGGGTCTGCATTTGGGTTAAATTTAGGCATAGATGAACTACCCTCAGGCTGAGACATTATACTGTTGCTGCAATATATCATAAATAAAAAAATAAGCATCTACAATTAAAAAAATCAAACACTAGGGCTTCTTACTTCTCAAATTTTTCATCAACATAAAATGGAACAAATCTAAAGACTAAAACAAATGTAAACAAAATGGGAACTGAAATATGATTCAGGATTGTAAAAAAATAAAAAAACAACACAAAAAATGTAACTTAACTCTTCAAAATTGCTCAAAAAATGGAAATGCAACTCAAATTTGTAGAGGCCTCCTCCAAATGTTTTTTTTAGCTCCTATCAATGTGTGAATGCAAGATACAAACTTACACATACAATCAACAATCAATATATGAGAGCCAATCGATTTGCTAATCTATTTTCTAAAACCCCAATATTCTTCTCTCAAGCCTTTTTTCTCTCTTCTTTGTGTTTGCAAGTGATGGAATGGTCTTTTTAGATCTTAGACAAGGGATATAAAACAAAAAAAACTAAGTGAAAAAAATAAAAAAATGTTTATTTTTAATACTTTATCTTTGTTGGCCGCGGCAGAGTCCGGTGAGTCCTTGGACTCAGCGAGTCTTGACATGACTTGGTCGAGTCCAAGTCTAGAGCCAAAAAATTCTTGAGCCCGGACTCAGCTCGGGACTTGTAGAGTCCTCTAACACTGATATAAATAAATCATGATAGCAATAGCATAACAGCAGTATAAACTTCAATAGTAACATAGCAACAATATAAACTTCAATAGTAGCATAACAGCAGTATAGACTATAAAACAGCAAAAAAATTAACAAAGAGATCCATAACACAGGTTTGGGAGTGCAGAACCTGATGGGTTTGAGGGGCAGATATGATAAGTTGCACAATGTGTTAGATGTGAGAAAAAACCAATGATAGAGGGGGTTCAAGGCTATGCAGGGTGGACCATCCCCATGACATTGCGTCATCCCTGAAACAGCAGTGGGGACAAGGACACAGGCTCCAAGGGTGGGGATGTGGACTCCAAGGATGGGGACGCATCCTTGTGGAACCTTGCCTAGGACAGATACAACTATGGAGAAAAAAAATAGAGAAACTGCAAAGGTCCCGGCTATAAAAAAGCATTTCTCCCCAAAACAAAGATTCAGCATGAAGACCATTAAAAGATCCAAGACTACTATATGTTCTCTATAAGCGAAGTAATTTGTATGATTTAATCTCACGAATATTGGTAAATTTATGATGCATATAGAGCTCTATATGAAACGATTAGCTGAATGAAGCAGTATCAATTCTAGTATCCTACTTGGGTCTTCATATGCCCTATTTTTCATAACTTTCCAAAAAAAGTTCAGCAGATTTCCTCATTAAATCATTAAAGTTGCCAAAATATGACTATTATTAGTATTTTTCTTTAGTGTTAGACTTACAGTTCTTTGAAATAGGAAAGTTTTACCCATTTTTTTACTTGTAACCATTCCTTAAAATTTGCCTTATGCCCTACTCAGGTCGATTAGAACAAATATACACAAATTTCACATTGCGTTAATTATGAGCACAATGACATAGCAGAGATAAAAAAAAATGACTATGATGAACTCAAAATACACCCAAGGGACTACGTACAGCAATTTCAAATAGGAAAGAGGATCAAGGTATATGAAGATAAAGACTACTTACAGATAACATTACTATATGCACTTCAAGCTGAAAGTTGGATAGAAAAGAATATATCCCTATATAGTACTGATCAAGCAAAGACAAAAGGCCCAAAATCTAGGCATCAAACTCGACCAATTTCAGCAAGTACATAGATGCCTCTCTAGATCACTTATATTTTGGACTATTACCGTATAGAGAGTTGCACCACTGCATAGAGTCAAAACCAAACAGTCAGCAAACATTTCAAATACCTATTAAACTGTAAAAGAGTGTGGATATTCCTCTACCTAGCCTCTCACAACAGATCCTGCTGTTCTCTAATGTAACTTGCTTGCGTAAGTTGTTTTTCCTAATGCATAAATAATTGATTGAATCATAGAACATAGAACAATGTATTGAATTGTAAGAGAGTGGATTTTCTACATCCTCGCCTCCCAAACAGATCCTACTCTTCTCTAATGCAACTTACATTAATAACAGCCTCTATGCTTGAAACATAAAAACATAGAACAATTTATCAAAATATTTAAGTACGAAAAAAGAGCCTAAACAGAACTAAGAATGAGACAGTGCAACTTAAATTAAATAAATAATTTAAGTTATACTAAGAAAAATTATTTTAAAAAGGCAATTTATATTCATTTCAAAGTAGGGTGGCCTACATCATACAGTGTTTTTAGACAGGGCCAAAAAGTGTTAGCACTAGGTATGGGGTACAAGTGACTTAAGGTTATTATTTGAAACTGGCATTGAAATGGAGAATTAAACTGATTTAATTTAAGTTATCTAATATTCAATTTATTTTATTACTGAGGGGAAAATTGAATTTTTAAAAGGGGAATAATTTGGTTGCCCTTAAGTTGCCTTTAAAGTGCCTATTCTAAGAGTTGTGCAAAGAAGAAGGGTTAGATTGAATACTATATTTGCATTTTTCTTTGAGTGAGAACTTGAGTTCTCATACTTTTCGAGGACAAACACCCTCTTGGAATAGCAGTTTCAAGGACAAAAACCCTCCTAGCTGGATTGAATGATTTCATCCAGAGATCACTAGTGTGTTGAATTTTGTGGATGGAAACCCACGTTATCCATTGCAGCAATTGCATTCAGAGATTGCCTTGGTATGGAAAGAGACATTTTTCTCAGTTTGTGCTGCATGGTTAAGGTATTTTTTCAATTGTGTTTTAATGGAGATTTTTTTGTGTTTTGATAAATTTGGTATGAAGTCTTATATTGCAGATTTTGAGAGTTTTCTCTAGTAAGAGGGCTCATTTGCGGAAAGAGACATTTTTTTCAGTTTGTGCTGCATGGTTAAGGTATTTTTTCAATTGTGATTAAATGGAGATTTTTTATGTGTTTTGATAAATTTGGTATGCAAGTGTTATATTGCAGATTTTGAGAGTTTTCTTTAGTAAGAGGGCTCATTCCTTGCTACCCTTACATTCCTTAGAGGGTCATACTGCTACTGAAAACTTATTTTGACCAGCAAAAGGGTTTTTATCTTGCTGTTATATTTTCTACCAGCCTAGGTTTGCAGGCTGTATGCTTTTTATTCAGTATTAGGAGGTTTGATAATGATTTACGGGAGCTGTACACTTTGGAACATGTTGTACCAAGTTCATTCATAGACCTATATATGATCTTGGTGTTAGGTGAGTTTTAATAACATCTGCACCTGTTGTACTTGCTGTACCAGTTTTAATATAAAGAATCACAGCAAGCAAAACTTACCACAAATTAGAAATCACAGCCTCAGTTCTATAAAACCCTTAAATCTGAGTAATCGCTACTTTGAGACTAGTGAAATTCAGTTACCTACCCTCCAAACATAGATTACTAATTTCTGGTAATAAGGAATTGCTGTTGAGAATTAAACCGCAATTGTTAATAATAAATCCACCTTGAGTTATTGATAATCTCTGTAATCTGTTTTACAAACCCTTTGCACCAATCATACCTTAGACGATTGTGGGGTTTGGCCACTGCAAGTTATGTATGATTCTGCTCTTGCATACTTTGTCAGAAATATTTCACCAGTAAAACTCATATGCAATCCCTAAGTGAGATTGCCCCAAGTTTGAATCAGAGGTTTCATTTACTAATACGATGATGGAAAGCAGGCGTGTTTTTGTCCTCCAATTCCAAACCTAGAGGGTTTTCGTCCTCAGGTTAATGGAATCAAAATCCAATGCATCAACAAGGAGTCAAATGGAAAAATAGAATGGTTGATTAAATATATCCTCCTCCTTGTTTGGCTTGTCTTAAGAAGATTTGGCAGCATAAGGCTATAGATAAGGACAGCTTGCAAAATCACATGTCGAAGTTGAATTCATCCTCCAAAAGTGAGCCAGTAATTTCATCTTGAAAGCTTGCTTTGCATCTACTGTATTACTTCAAGCTAAAAAGTACATAGAAAATGTACAGAAAACACTGAACATTAGTTGAAATACAAATAGTTTTAAGTATTAAGATTTCCTATGTCTAGTGTTCTAAATTTCTTAGGTTCAAATCTATTTTAAAAAATGATTGCAACATTAAGTTATCTGTTTCAGATTTCCTATCTAAATGCAATCAGAATGGAAATTTTGAAAATGGTCTTCCAATTTAGGTTTTATGTCAAGTTTTTGGGCTGCCTAATTCAATCATATTAAACTTACCAACCCTTGGTCAGACTTGCAAGTCTTGCCAAGTCTCGCTGAGTTTACCAAGTTTCACCCAAATGAACCTGATAAGGTGTCTTGACTGGGAGTCCCATCTAACTCTCCCAAACTGGTGAATTGGATGAATCTATGGTAACTCCTAATTCTACCATTTGTAGATGTGCATCTAGCTGCATAGGCAGTTTCAAATTTACTCTAATTCACAATTTGCATTCACTAAAATCTATCATTCTCGTACAAATGCATTGAATTTATTATTATTGCATTAAAAATTAAAAATTACGCTTCAATCCATCCATGTTACAAATCGCAACATAAAAACAAGAAATGTATAGCTAAATCCATATATTCATGAGTTGCTTCAATAAAAACAAAATTGAAGAAATTAAAGCTTACATGCCTTTCCCAAGATCACACAACTGTCATTGATCAGGTACCGAGTTGCTACATTATCCGTTGCATCTACAACTATATCATATCTCACAAAATGTGTTAAGTAGTAACGATTGAAAATACCATACCAGTTTGGACAGGAGCTATAGCATGAGAACTAAGATAGCTTAAATCTCTCTTAAAAACAATCTTTGAAGTCACTTGGAGTATAATAATGAAAGCAGGAAAATAATCTACCCCATCTTTACATATAATTTATTTGTGGAAGCAACATAAGAAAAGTAGAGCTTAGAAATAGGTAAATTTTCTGAACAGTGATTATCACAGATAGAATAGAGTAGACAAACAAAAAAATTGCAAACAATAATGGTTAGGTCAGCTTAAGTGATAATTTCACAAGGATACTTGCCAACAATGTCCAATGCATTTGCAGTGCTCAATGCAACTGTGTATTCAACAATTTTGACAGCAGAATTAATCCTGTGTACACAATGACAGACAACCCAAATTGATAAAGGTGTCATTTGGGGTTTATGACAAGCAAAAGAAAGATGCAAAAAATAATGGGATATACATCCAAAATTATTGTTAATTCCAATAGTTTGATTTCCAAATTAATGGAACCAACAAGACATTATCTATTCTTCAAAAAAATTAAGTAGCAAGGACAAGAGGCTCACGCATGGCATGCAGAAGCTGCAGACTTCACCTTTGACTTTCCAATATTTGCTTCAGTATGAATTACCTTATTTAAAAAAGCAAAAGATTTAAAATGTCAATTTCACACTGAATGAAGGGCAGTAATAACATAAGGGTAAATAAATCATAAGATGAAATATAAGTCAGAAAATTATGTGGTATGCTTTTAAGAATGCTTCTGCTTCATAAACATAGAAATTCTCTTTATGTTTCATATCACAAACCACTACAGCATTGAGTATTTCACTTTTTCTCAACTGCAATACAACTCAAAAATGCAATCAGAAAACAAAGTGAAGGACATGATTCCTATCAGAAAGGAGAACAGAAACGTTTAAATTTTAAAGCAAATAAATTGAATGCAAAAAAAACCAGAAAGATGTAGTGACTACCCTATTGCAAACTATCCAATAATGACAACTCTGATACTCCTCCAAAATGCTATTTTACTAACTTAGATTTTTTCAATTATTATAGAATGCAAAAAAAAATAACGATAATCATGGTTCTCAATTGTTTATCCGAAGGAAAGAAACGGGGCTCGCCTGAACTCAACGAGTCCTTAGTCAAGTCACCCCTAGCAAGTCCTAGACGCTCGGACTCGGGCCTGACCAAAATTAGGTGACACTTGCTGAGTCTAGGCGAGTCCAAATGCCTAGACTCGGTTGCACAACTAAGAATGAAAAAGTAAAAAAAACATAAAAATACTTGTAATGTGCTGCCCTGTTTGTCTTCTTTTTTTAAAAGCTTTAAGAGAGAAGATAGAATATAATTGAAGGGCAGATTTCTATTGCAAATAAATAAAAATAATAATACACTGTAAACATTTAAAATTAATCACCCAAATCTGATACAATTCTGAAAAAGAAATAATATTTTGCAAACTGTGAATACCCAAATGATTAAATCAGATTATAAGCACAAGCTCAACACACCCATTTGCTGGAAATGAATATTAATGTCTGCAGCAATTACAACCAGCAAATACAAAGGGCTTCAAGCCCTAGCTCGTATCAATACATCACCAAAATGCCACAGTTGGAACTGTTATGCAGCAACAACAATAAATACAGCTATGAACACACATGCCAAACTCCCCAAACTTCTCACAACTGATGCTATAAATCAGATCTGCAATATTCACCATTGAAAATTGAGATAGTTACTACCAATAAGCTCCAATGTGACTCTTGTAGTGAAGCCACTCCCAATCCTCCATATTGTATCTCTCAACAACGCGGAGAATGTCACCTGTAAGGGTTTCCGTCCTCACAAACCAGCAAGAAGAAGCACAATCTCTTTCAAGAACCAAAACATAAGCAATAACAGTATTCAACCAAACATGTTGAAAGAGAGCTCTTCATTCCTTTTTATATTGTTTTTACATGTGCTCTCACACTTGTTTCATCAATGTGGGATAAATAACATAACACTTTTGCCTTTCCTTATTATTTTGGGATTTTCTTTTTTCCTTCTATTTTCTCGCAGCTCCTATTTTTCCGCCATTGTTTTTTCTTTTAATATTTCCTCATTTATCTTTTATGTCTCCAATATGTTATAAAATAAAGGGGACCATTTAATTTAAATATTTCCCACAAACTATAGACTGCATTAATAAAGTTAAATAATTAAATTTAACTTTATAAAATAACTTTATTAATGCATAATAAAGCATATCAATGATAAATAAATCTTCTTGTCAATTTTTAACAATTACAATCAACATGTCACTACCATTGGATGTCCAGTCATGCCTAGAATGAATTACAATAAATAGTAAGTATGCCCAAAACTGCCTCAAAACCCTTCAGAATGGCCTACAACTTAAACTGCTTGGGCCAAATATCATCAGGATCCCTTAAAAGCCCTAGTTAGCCTACGGGACCATGGAGAAATAGGCTAACGACAACATTATACAACGTGTGCTAGAAAAGGGGACATTACAGTCCACCCTTCCCAAAATTGCTTGTCCTTGAGCAATTCCAATGCTCCCCCAAGATCACTATGCAAAACCAAACTGAAATTGACTCTTGACAACAACTACTAAGTAGAGCAATCAAATACTGCACTATTTCTATCAACTCCTCGGGAAACTGCTCTCCGAAAAAACTAAACTGGAACACAATGAGAGTAAATCCCAATAAGCCGACATTGGCTTCCTCGTCCTCAATTGTTGAACTACAAACCCAAGTGATCCAAGGGTTCCAAATCAACCTCAAAAGGGAACCACCATGCTGATGCTACGCCACTCTGATATAATCATAAACTGAAACTCTGTTATCATATGCAAGCATGTCACCCATGTATGTTTCTAAATCTCTTATGTCAGTAATCATACTCGGCATGAAATGAGGTATAGTTTTCAGTGTATCTCCAAATGTAATCACACACATCTCTTCACAATTTTCAGCAGCAATAAGTCTGAAAAACTGATTTATACTCACTTCACGAATGCCTTTGCTCTCATGGACTAGTATAATCTCATCAACATCCAATTCCCAACTGTTGTAAAAATCATTATGTGCACTCAAATCTATACAACTAGTTGTTATCATCACTGCACGATCTAAAAATTCAATGATTAGCATCATAGAATTGTTATACATTGAAATGTGAGCGGATGCCAAGGAACCAAATCTGAAAATTCATTCCCAATTGGTTGTAGGCTGCCAGAATATGGCACATTCAACAAATATAATGATTTCTTATTGGTTAGACAGAGAGAGAGTGATCATTTGCTAACCATTTAACTGTCAACGCTTAAATGCTATGACTCTCATGTTCATTCAAACTTCTTGATATATCCATACAAACAAGCACTTTGTATACCTCATGCTCCTTAATGCAAATCTTCAAATAACAAGGGAAGTTCATACCTTGTGAGAAACTTGAAACAATGAAGACATCCTCATGCTTAAGCTTGCAATTTTGAGTATATGCAAAGTGATTTTCCAAATCAATGTCAACCTGAAAATTCATATTTGACATCTTATGACAAACAAGTGCACAAGGACTGTTGTTCACCATCAAAAAATCAGCATGTGCTTCGCACCTTCCTTGAGTGTCCTCATGGTGATCAAACAAATCTTCTAATATAGGTTGCTCATCAATGGTGGTTGCTTTATCGAGTGTTCTCTGGAAACTGTCTACATCAGCATTTTTATACTTGCAATCTGCATTTTTACATTGTATTTTTTTTAACTTATATTGCCACCTCACCTCTAAAAGCAATGCCATTTCATTTTGAAGGCAAAATAGAAGGAGAAAAGAGAGTTGTGAGAAAAAGTTCGAGTGCATTGTAGGGAAACTGGCAAGTAGGTAGAGCAAAAACCCATTAATGAATCGCATATGAGAAGCTTCATAATTACATCCGGTGCATCGAAACGCATCTACCAACAATTGGAAGGAGTTCTTGTTTGATTTCAAGTTTGATTTAAGAGGTAGGCTTGATTTTCTTTTTTTTTTGTATTTTTTAAAACCAAATTGCATTGTTTATTTACATTTCAATTATTTTTTCTATTTTATTTTGCTAGATCAACGAAAAAACGCTAGATGTGTTTGAATTGTTTTTTGAACAAACCCTGCATTTTTTTTGTAATAGTTTATAAATGACAATTCACAAATGTTCATTTTTTGTATTTGTGTTATTGCAACAGAATTGAGCTTTTTAAATCATTTTTTTCACAATGTCTACTTCTAGAACCCAATTAGAAAGGACCCAACTTGAAAACATGCTGAGTTGTTTCTTGGGCAAGAAAAGGAGAGGTGAAATGTGCATATTGCAAAACAATTTATCATGAAGGCATTAAATTTAATAGATTAAAATACCATCTTGCACACATATCTGCCCATGATGTTGTGAGATGTGACAAGGCACCTACTAAGGATGTTGGTGAGGTGGAAGTGCAATTAGAAACATTTGAGATGCAAAAAGAAATGACAAGGAGGCAAAGGGAGGAGATGGTTTGCATTTGTGGTATTGGAGAGGCTTTCTCCATGCCTCTTGTTGTGTTGTAAACACACACGCCCATTGCAAATGGGGACCACCTCTTTTTTTACACTTTGTAGCTTAGTGTTTAGCTTAGTTATCCTTAGGTTGGCAACAATTTCGGGTTTCTTAGTCTCTTTGTTCTTAAAGAATGGGAAAGTCAAGTTAGGAAATTCAAATCCTAAATCCATGAGAAATTGGGAATTGAGTGCAAAATCATGAGGAAGGTTGCCTGATAAAACATGAAGTTAAAAATTTGTCAAGGATAGAATTGCAAATTCACACTAGGATCACGGGTAATTCCAAAGATGGGACTTTATTTGCGAGAAGAAAATAAAATTTGGAAATGACAAGTGAGGATTAGAGAAAGGTTTCCATAAAATGAGAAAAATCCAAAATTTAGATGAGCATTAATGAAAATTCCAAAATTGAAATAAGGAGTTTATCCTTGGAATAAAAATGAAATAAGTATTTTTAGATTTTATCCAAAGATTGCAAATGGAATGTGGAATTTGTCCAAAACCAAAACAAGGAAAATTCCTTGTCAAGGTCAGATTTCCGACCTTGATGAGAAAAAATAAGAAAACTCCAAAATTAATCCTTGTGAAAAGAAGAGTTCTGAAGCAAGAAAAATAAAATCCTTAAACGAAATCAGGAATTCTTGAGTTGAAGAGTGAAAATCCTTAATAAAAAGGGGATTCCAAGTAAAAATTAGAAAATCCTTAGCAAAAAAGCAAAAAATTTAGAAATTCCAACTAAAATATGAATTTCCAATTGAGTTCCAACTAAAACATGATTTTCCACTTGAAATTCCATCTAAAGTGTGAATTTCCACTTGAAAGTCCAGCTGAAAGTCAAATTTTCACCCTACAGTCCAGATGAAACTCGATTTTCCACCTTAAAATTCAACTGAAATGAGTAAATCCACCCAAGAGTCCAACTGATCATCGAATTTGTACCCTGGGAAAGGAAAAAGAATAAAATGCAGAGTCAGGAAAGGTAGCTGACTTGGGAATGAAGGTATAAAATACAAAAAATAAAAAATGCCAATTAGGTCGGCCCTCTACACTAATAAGTGCAAATTTAAACTTGAACTCTATAAAGGAAGAATTCAAAACCTCCTTTTCGACATATTCAAATGAAAATTTATATAAAATAAATCATAGTTCCCAAACTCGCCAAGACTTGGTGAGTCCCGAGTTGGGTGACCCTCGGCGAGTCTAAGGGGTCCTGACTTGGACTCGACTGAGTCTTAGGCAAGACTCACTGAGTCTCAGAGACTCACCAAACTCGATGATTTTGAGCGAGTTTGGAGGCTCAAACTCAGCAGAAATTGATTCTTTTTCCTGTTTGAAGTCTCAAAATTTCAATGTTTTTTGGGTTTATGATTCTAGAATATACATGAAATGTAACATTTAACTCCCCATCTTTGCTTTCAAGTCAATCCCATTCTCTTATGTGCAGTAGAATATATACATGAAATATAACATTTAAGAATAAGTTAACTTATACTTTAAGTTATATCTCATGTATATATTGTCAGGATGTTTGAGAGTGGTTTCAGATCTCTGGGAGTTACAATGCAAATTTTAGGTTTTAGATCTTATAACTTTTCAGACTTAGTCAAATTTCGGTAATCAGCAGGATACTATCAGCATTCTCTCGCTCTCTCTATCTGACTCTCTTTGTCTGCCTTGAACTCTAGACCTATCTCTCTCCCTATCACTCTTCCTCTATCCCCTCTCTCTACCTCTCTTTATCTCGCTCTCTCCTCTCCTCCAAGATAGGTAGAGAGGTAGAGAGAAGAGATGGAGGACTTACTTGCATTGTTAATTATTGTATTATCAGCTTGAAATTGTGTTAGTCACTATCTGATTAAGTACAATTGGACCTAATGGGTGTGACTTAACCAGAAGCTGTGACATCTCATTAATTTCAACACCATTGAGAGGGTGCTTATGTGACACATTATATGTGCCAAGCATTGTTTTATACACTACCATATGCAATAAAGGTACTGTTCTCTTATATTATTTCAAATTATATTTTATGGTATGTGATTTTATTTCTGCTAGTGCCATGTGGAAGTGTAGTATTTTGTTGTGGCACTGCAGCCTTTGCAAAGTCAGATTATGTTTCAATTGAGAGGCAGTGGAAGTCGATCAATAAAACCACTAACGAGGATACAACAATCTGTCTTGCAAGATTTATGGATCAAACAAGCTTGCAAAGCTTAACATCAAAATATTCTATAGTGGTAGGACGAGAGGTGCCATGGAAAACAAGAGGAACAATCAAAAGAACAGCACTGTACAGGAAGAAATTATAACCACTGACCTGAAAAAGTCATTAAAAAGAAGACAATGCGGTTGGGAAGTGGTCCAAAAAGTTATATGATCTACAATATTAATTGAACAAGAAGAAAGAAGACAAGCTCTAAGAGGCGACCAATTCTAAACACCCATCAAGGAAAGTTCAAAATAGAAGTAAAAACCTAAGCTTAAGTGAAAATTGAGGCCAAAGCATAAGTACAAGTTAGAATAGAACCCAAATTTGATGAAACATTCAACTGGAATTAGAGAATCCTACGCCGCTCAGCAAAAAGGATGGGTAGAGACTCCAAGACAAATGCTCCTTCTTAAAGAAGGAAATATGAACCTTGCCTACCAGGTTGGGTTGAAGCATTCTGCATAATGATCAACCAAAGAGTCAGCCAACCCCCCTAGTTCAAAGGAAAGTCTTTATCTCAAGGTAGAGATTGGCATCCTATTAATGGGACAAGAGAGAACCGCCTATAAAAGAAACATATGGTCGCATTAAATATTAAGTAATAGACAAATTTAAACCAAGAATACCAAGGAAAACAACAGAAGAAATTGAAGTGAACAACAAAGTTCACTATAAAAATCCTCAAAGTTCAGCAATAACAGATCTGGGGACCCAAAGCAGCACTGCAAAACATGCATCATCATTTGGATTGCAAATGTGTAGACAGATGGCCTCCACTGATCATTCCTAGCCTTGCCTAGAGAGATGGATATTGACAAGTCTATAGACACTAACAAAATTACAAAATTTCAAGACTATGAAAAACATTTAAGAACAAGTTTGAACTCTGTAAAAACAAGGAGGGAATCATCAAAGTAGATTCACAACACTGGACAAGGAAAACACAAATCTACAGGCCTATAACAGAAGAATTAATGAATCGTTAGAAAAATTAGAGAAAGAACCAGGTATTGCTCTGAAAAACCAATGAGTTAGTTTGGGTTGTGTGCCCTCATTGCAGAGGAAGAAGGTGGATCTTCATAATAAGATGCATACAATAGTGTTTGCATCAACATATGTTAATGCATCAACCATCACCAGTTTCCCTATAAACCGAAGGAAGATGAGGGAGAGGCATCAAAAATCAGTGATCCATGACAGAAGGAAAAAAAGGGACAATATTGAACACAAATTAGTGATGAGGTTGTGGATGATAGTTGGATTCCACTCAATACACAAGGAACACCCAGGTGCAGAGAATATGTAACTTTGAATATGCAGCAAATAACAAGTTAAAATGTCAAAAGTAGATGCAGATAAATATGTAGGTGCCAAAACTGTAGCCATGGGATACACCTATTAATACCCTTGTATGGTCATCAGCAAAGACAACTAAAAAATACGATGGGTTTGGACTAAAACAAAGAACACCCACTTGTAATGTCCAACCCAAAAAAAAATGAAACTTTACCAATGAAACCCAATCTAAATCAAAGCAAAAGAACATGCAAACATAGAGTTTTCTGCTATTAATATTTCTGAGATGTTTAACAATATGTTAGCTCTGCGGTTAGAAGGTCTGCCATGACACTTTTACTAGAAGTTACTCCTGTTGTTTCCAAGCTTGAAGAAAAAGTACAGATAAAGAAAATGTTACATTACACCAAACCGACATACGTAGAGACCAATGTTACCCCGAGACGGGGAGACTTTGAGGTCTCCAATACCGGTACGCCTTTTTCAAAAACAGGAGACGGGGGTACTTGGAGACGGCAAAAAAAATTTTTAATATAATTTAATAATTATTAAAAAATATCATAGATTCATAACATAGTGCTTTGAAAACAAGAACAATGGAAAGTTATAAGTATGAAGTTATGAACATTGAACATTAAAAGTTTAAAGAGTCAAAGACTAAAGTCTAATACTAAAAGTAAATAG
>MU225192.1:2472591-2496084 GCA_018584345.1 Thuja plicata | reverse complement strand
AATATTTTATAAATTGTAATTCATTATTTGTTACATTAATATATAAATATTAAATATTCATTTATTTGAATTTTGTCTATTTAATATTTAATATTTATTAAAAATGTTAAATCATAAATGACCTTGCTAAAAAAACATTCAAATAAGTCAAAATCATAAAATGACTTAATGTTGTATTTTAAATTTGTTTTTTAATTAGGAGACGTGGGGAAGACTTCATTTTTTTGGAATCGGAGACTTCGTCATGAAGTCTCCGGCCATTTTTTGAAGTCTCCGGAGACGCGAAAAGTCTCCGAGACGCGTCTGGAGGGGGGGAGACGAGTTTCCGGGTAACACTGGTAGAGACTACAGCAAAAGTACCTTAAGTAAGGTTTGATAGGTCTTGTAGAAGGTACTGCTAAGGCCAGGATAGTAAATGTTTCACCCAGAAAAGCTTCAATCTTCTTCCAATGCACCTCCACTAGACAAGAAGCAGAATAACCACATAAAGTATCACTCAAAGACCTTAGCAACTCTGGAAGCAAGAGTGATAGTTTAAAATCAAATCTGAGTGATGGATGGGCAACAACATCTTTGTTTGCAACACACAGCAACATGTAAAGCACCTCCAAATATCTCCTCAAAGTGCCAAAGTCACCCACCAGATGCTAGCTCAATAAAACACCAACCTCCAAGCTCAAATAACCCTCTAATAGCAAGCGAACTCACAAATGTGCAATACACCATATCTGGAAATTCAACTGCAGCAAGTTATGGAAGGCTGTGTGGTACTCAACTCACCCTCCAAACATAAAATGCACCCTTATTACCCTCAGTCTCTCAGACAATCCCCAAATGAGTAGCCATTTGGCAGATAGGATACACACCCAACTGGAACAATGGTACGGCCAAATATTATGGTACGGCCTGCTCAGTAAATAATTCTCAATTTGGAAAAGACCTTCAAAAAACTAACTCAGCAGAGTCACCCAAGCATGAGGTGTTTATCCCACCAACCTTCTAAGTCTTTGTCCTTTTTTTAACAATCTTCCAAACATAAAATGCTACTTTGGCCCCTCTAGGGCATATGGCCAGCAAGAAGAACACCTAAAAACCACAATAAAACACAGAAAACTCTGCAAAAAGTACAAACAAAGAACCCACAATACTGCAATCAAAATA
This sequence comes from Thuja plicata, assembly GCA_018584345.1. Classification (NCBI taxonomy): domain Eukaryota; kingdom Viridiplantae; phylum Streptophyta; class Pinopsida; order Cupressales; family Cupressaceae; genus Thuja; species Thuja plicata. The sequence goes on along the minus strand of MU225192.1, from coordinate 2,494,923 downwards.
CCTTGAATATTTCCATTTTTCAAAGACCCCGAAATTCCAAAATTTGTGAAGCCAATATGATTCCTATGCAAAATCACTCTACCAGCTAGGGAGGATCTTTCACCACCAAAACTAGTGATTTGATGAAATTTTTTGTCCTCAATTAATTTCTGGAATAACTCTTTATTCATTCTAACAAAATCTTGATATGTGTGCATTCTTGAATAATGCAAGTGAGAACCCAAATCCTCCTTTTATAAATTTGCAAGGAAGAGAGCAAAATTTTAAATTTTAAAAAATAATTTCCCTCAAAAGGCTTTTTGACAATATAAAGTTAACTTATGTCCAAGTCCCCTTTTTCACTAAGCACCACTTGAGGGGACATAATGTCTATTAAAAAATTAAAACACAAGTAAATAATACAACATTAGGTTTTTGTCATTTAACTTTAGTGTAATAATTTAAATAAGCTCGAACACATTATGGGAAGCACCACCAAGGAATTGGTCACATCAAGAAGTACCTAATGTTGAAGAATGAAGTCACGTGCCAAATGGGTACTCGCTAAAAATAGCCATGTCCTACCTTGAGCTTTCTTCATTTTCAAGCGAAGGTTGTGGTGAACAAACACCAAGTCATTCATCCATTTTTGTGTTAGACGGTTGCGTTTCTTGGAATGTATGTGTTCAAAAACACTCCAATTACGCTCACAAGTAGATGAGCTACATGGCTGCGTCAAAATGCGTATCGCCATCCACCTAAGTTTTTTGCATTCATGACCAAAACATTCCCACCATTGAGCTGAAAATCACATTATGGGCAAATGATATCATATAATAATAACTTCAAATCTTAACAGATTTCTTGATCATATCAACAAAATAAATGGACTGTCAAAATTTTATAGAGTATACCTAGTTGGAAGGTCGTCCTCCCTTCTTCGGCAGCCCTAGATGAGAGAAAACCCGTTGCCTTCTTATACATTTGCAGCTCTGACATGGCGTCTTTCAATTTCTCTATGCTTTGAAACATTTTTTCCATGCACCTGAACAAACCTTGTGTGATCTCAGCATCAATATCTGTGAAATTTATGGTGTAGAAAAATGACAGATTGAGAAAGTATCCTGCAGCATGAACAAGGGAGTGCATCTATCCATCCCATCTCCTATCAATTATGTCCCATAAAGGCTAATACCTCGTCCTGTCATTATCCAACCTACCCTTCATCACCTCCTTGGCCCTGTCCATGGCCTCATACAAATATCTCATTGGGGATTTATCCCCATCCACTAGTCTCAAGACTTTTACTAGAGGCTCTGAGAATTGTACAACCTGTTCAATTGCTTCCCAAAAATTGATAGAATATATGTAGTCTGCCACTCTTATGTCATCTATTTGACTTGAGAAGCCTAAGTCCATCCACTTCGTTGAAACAAACATGCGTCTCAAGTTCATTTTTTGTTGAACTAGAGTCTGTAGTGCAAGGAAGTGTGTTGCAAACCTTGTCACCCCTAGTCGAACCAGCTCCTTGCCCCCTGTGAATTGGCACATCATACTCAAAACCCTTGTGTGATTGTAGATATATCTGGTAACCGTGCGAGCCTTTTGTAATGCCTCCTTAACCCATTCAATTTTTCCAATGTCCTCTAGGGTTAAATCAAGGCAATGTGTTGCACATGGGGTAAAAAACATGGAGGGGTATTTGTCTATCAACAGTTTCCTAGCAGCAACATAAGCAGTAGCATTGTCTGTAATAAATTGAACCACATTTTGTGGCCCCACATCCATGACTACTGAGTCATACATCTCGAACAATGCAGTTGCAGATTTCATTATATGTGATGCATCCACAGATTTTAGAAATATAGTGCCTATATCAGAAGAGACGAGGAAGTTGATGAGGGATCGGTTCCTTCTATCTATCCATCCATCTGACATAATGGTGCATCCAGTACTAGCCCACACTAACCGATGCTCATCAACAACATGTTCAACATCTTTTACTGCATCATTGAGCATACCAACCCTCATTGTCTCATAAGATAGGGCTTTAAACCCAGGCCCTGCAGCTGCAACACCATCCATCATAGCTTGCCAATATGGAGATCTACAAGAATTGAATGCCAACGTAGAGGAGAAATAATAATTTGAAATCCCCTTCATTGCCTGTTCATGGACAGTTTTCCTCCACCCCGTACTCTCCAAAGTGGTCTGCGATCCAGGCGTGGTACGAGGCGCAAAGAAATCGTTGATGTTCCCCCCACCTGTGTTTGGGCCATGTGTTGTAGTAATTTTTCTACTACTCTCTGATTCCCTGAAACCCTCCCCTATACCATCTTCCTCCTTTAATTGATTCCTCCTAACACTTGTAGTACTGGAACCAATTTCAAACCCTGTTCTTGCCTTTTTTGCCTTCTTCTCGAGAATTTCATCAAGATCTTTTTTGGCCTGGTATGAAACATCTGTAGGGCAATTCAGGCATATTGTAGTGTTATTTCCCTGTTGTTTTGACAAATGCCATTTGAAGCGGTAAATTCCACCACTAACTTCATTGAGACACCAATTGCATTTAACCTTGGTTGTACTACCGGGAACCGGTGTGCAATGTATCCATGCAAAGTCTTTCTCACGCGGCATTGTGATTGAGAATCTACACAAGCATTTTAGAATCTTCATATCTTAAAAAAAAAAAAAAAATACTACTTCAACATAGAATTATAATTTTCTCTTACAAAAAGTTTTTATTAATGTTGAAAGGCATTTCACAAATATGAGTAGTTTTAGGCTGAGGAATTAAAAATGGAATAATAGTCTTGGTGATGAGATTAAGGATTGTGCTCCAGTGGGGTACAATCTCTGGTGCTGAGTGCAGTGTTAAGGGAAATATATAAGAGGGCACGCTAGATACCTTTGAACCTTTCTCTAAATTTTTTTAGCTAAATAGTGCGAAAGTGTTCTTTCCATCTACTGGTTTACTTTTACTTATTTGTAACTTGTTTGCACTTTGCAGTTATGTTCTTGCTTCACTTTTTAGGTTTCTCTTGCTTTACAGCCTCTTTGTAGCTACCCCGATATAAGTTTTTAGCCTCTATGAAATAAAGCTTTGCGCATTACATCTGATGCATGAAACATTCTTGACTTTAACTATTGAGAATCAATTGTTTCACAATTATTGGAAATCAAGTCTATAAAATTTGTCGTGTCCCTCAATTTATTTACGACATTAATGTGCTCTATTTAATACAAGAAAAAAGAAGACTACTTCTTGGCTGTGTTCTTGCCAGGCTCACAAAGATGTTTTTGAAATGGACCGGACCTACTCTCTGAAGATCTAAGGTGCAGAATGCTTGTGTCTTGATGCAAGCAGCTCCTCTACTTTGGGTTTTTTCTAGTGGTGCATGCAAGAGAATAACAAATGCCAAATGTCATTGAAATTTGATATAATGGAGACAATGATAAGAAGGATATTCTCTATTTTGATGCTAATGGAATGAATAATTCATGAAAAGTTAACCACGTTATAAATTATTGATTGTCATAGATGTAGACTATGATATGTTCAAATTTGGTGGATTACTATAGATGGAGTATAGCCGAGGCAGTTTGTGAAGACAATGAATAACGATAGAAAGTAATTTCATGGTTTTTGGAAAAGAAGGCTCTATAGTGTAAAGTTTAAACTGTAATATGCTAAGAAGTTCAGACTTCAGAGGGGACTTTATGACATTTTGATATTAATAAGATTCATATCATTATATTAAGTTTTAATTAAGATTGAAACTTATTAATGACAAGCATATACGATATTTTATTTAGCAAAACAAACATTATCAGTCGGTAATATCTAACAAAACAAGTTTATATGTCCAAAAAACTTAGCAGTAGCATAAATTTGGGTAATAATGAGCAACTACTGTAAATAAAATACGCCAATCTTGTTCGGTAAATACCTGGCAGCTGGCAGAACCCGAAATGGTGGTGGCTCAAAGTCACAGACGATGCAAAGTCACATGCCACAGACAATGCTCACAAACTCCACGCGACAAATCCACAATGCTAACTGAAGCACGATGCTCACGGCAGTAGACTCCACGATGCTAACTGAAGCACGATGCTCACTGAACTCCACCTCCACGCGACAAATCTCCACTGGACTCCAAAGGCAAAATGCAAAGTGATGGCTCCACTAGACTCCACGCATCAAATAAATAGGAAAAAATGATATTTTTGTGTCGTTTAGGGTTTTCGCGGCATGCAGATTAATCAAAAATGTATAAATCGTGATTTTTTGGTGACTAATTGGGAAAAAATCGTTGACCACGAGTCAACGATTTCTATAGTTTAAATTGGGAAAAAAACGTGGGAACTGTCGATCCGCGATTAAACGCGATCCATTGGCGATTATTGCTTACTATGGTATAAATACAGATAATTTTATAAAGTTGTACGTAAAAAACTTTTAGTATCGACTCTATTTGCCCCTTCATTTTAGGCACTGGTTCATTTATTATTTGTGTTCTATTGATTCACAAATCAAGATATTTACAATCATTTCACATTTTTCCTTTGAAGAAATTAGTATATTCATATTTTATTATTAGTAATATTTTCCAATACTTTTACAAATTATATAATCATTTGTTTCATTTTCAATTCAGAATCTGCAATTTCGAAGTATTCATACTCTGAAGTTATCATTAAAAGTTGTACTTGTTTGAGGAAGTCAAAAGTTTTCTGTAGTCCTTGCCACTTTGGAAACTTTCGCTGCATTCGCATTCTAACCAATCTCCTATAAGTATCTTGGACTCAAGTGATTTGTTCAGGATTAGGTACACCCCGCCTTGACCTTGCAGAGCCAGAAGCGCAAGGGATTTGGATTGTATCGATCAATTCCGTCACGTTGGCCATAACCGGTTGGATATCCCAGCATCGAGTTGGCAAGACTCGTAGGATTCCAATCTGCGGTTTTGGGACCCAACAGATTGGCGACTCTACTGGGGAACGAGTTGCAAGTAAACTTTACAAGTTTTTTGTTTTTAGACCAGCATAGAGATTCATTTAATTAAGACATTGTGGTGAGTTTCATAATTCAGATTTTGTTTAGAATTGATATTTTAATTCAGCTATTAATCTTTTCTTCTTTATTAAAACATCTTAATAATTTTCATTACTCAGATTTTGAAAAATTCTGATTCTACATTTTCAGCATAAAGAAGTGGATATATAAGTAATATCATTAAAAGCTTTTAAATCTGATATAATAGAGCTTCTAATTCCTACTAAAGTTTTGATTGTTTCAGATTTATATATTTAAAAGAGCTTCTATTCAGATTTTTGTGGCGTACACTGCTGAGGAAGAACCCGAATCAATTATTTTCATTTCCCTTAAAGAGGGTGGCAACTATGATTAATATGTTATTTTGTAGATGATCAATTGATTTATATAGTGAACAAAGACATAATTTCTTTACTGAGTTTATGTGGGGAAGGAGGTCAGTAAGTAAAGGACAGAATAATCTGACTCAATTGAATTTTGAAAAGAAGCAAAGAAAGAAAAAAAGTATGGAGCCAAACATGATCTATTCAGGGCATACAAATTTCCATGAAAGAGTTAATAAGAAAAACACTCATAATGAAGGAATTCACTCAAACCATAATAGTCCTGAAAAGGAAGATGAGAACTTCAATCCTTTCTTCCACATCCCTGATGTTCAACAAGAACCTCAATGTATCATGCCATGGTCCTGTGACACCAATCTGTGGTAGCACCAATCATAGACCACACCCTCCAGATGCATGGTAGAAAATTGTATAGGCGTAAGGGACAGGATTGTGTCCAGTTTGTGCACCCAACATCTGGCACTAACCTTCCCGCTTCCATCAAATGTGGGCAAAGGGACCTTATTCAAAGCATCTTTGAATTCTTGAGGCTGATTGCCTTGCCTATTTGGCCCTCTAGGTCTCCTTTCATGTCTTTCCAGCTGGAATTTAGCTTTATCTCTTTGCTGGTTCATAAATTGATTTAAGTTTATTAGTTGTCTGACCTCGGCAGGAAGCATTCTCTACTAATCATGTGCTAGCATAACATCATTTGTAATATGAGTTTCTTCCTCAGCTTCCAGTACTACTTCTTCAACTGGTTTTGGCAAGAACATCGGTCTAAGAGGCCGATCAGACCTAGTATCTACAGTTCTAACAGTGTTAGAAGTTGCTCTGCCATGATTTCATTCCCAGCATCACTTCTTTCCCCATCCTGATTTTGTGCCTGAGGCTACTAGATCCTTAAGTTCCCGATTTGAGCTAGGAGTTGTTGCTGAGACTGCATGAACATTTGCATCATTTGTTGTTGTTGTTGTGCCATCTGTGCCATAATGTCCTGCAAGCTAGGTTGACCATTACCTCCATCATTCCTTTATTTAGACATATTGACTTGATCAAACCAGGGGTTCTCTTCTTCTCCCCACTGCTGTTCAGTTCTTCTGGTGAAATATTTATGTGATCCTGACCCTCTAGAGTGCATAGAAACAATTTAAACTGATATGCAATCGATTATAAGTAACATGCAATTGAGTATGCAGACATGAATCTAAACCCCGCACAGGCCGGCAGGTTCTCTATGCTCTGATACCACTAAAATATCCTAATTAATTGAACTAAGAAAATTTTCAAGAATTTATCTTCAATAAACTAATTCGCACATAAATATGGAATTTCTTGCAATAACACGATTGTCATTAAATAACTGGTAGCTTTGGATTGAAGTTATCAACCTATGATTATAACATACGAACAGCACATACCAGTTACATTGCTCTAGTTTTAAACATGGAGACTTCAGAATTTATTAGACGCATGCAAGGATAGGATTTTGGTAGCGGTCCAATACTATGCTAACTGCAGCTCTTTAGCTAGCTACGATTCTGAAACCAGATGCTATTTCCTGCCGTCTTGATGCTGGAGTGCTGGGTTCTTCCCACATTGAAACCAGGGACCTTTACAATTTGTTTTTGCGCCCTTCGAACAGCCCAGATGATTATTGCTGCCGCCAATATTGGCTTCCCTGTCACAAACTGCACTGGATAATATTATGTTTGACCTGCAATGGCTAAAATGGCTCAAACCAGACTTCTGGTTTTCCGTCCAGAAGCTTTTCCTTCCCAGGGTTTGTGTCCTGAAAGGTAACTTGCAGAGAGAAAGAAATAAAACAGAGATATTCGAATGAATCCCATCTTCATAAGTGATTTCCATATATAATTGTTTGTGGTTCAAAAAGGAAGCCTTTCTCAATGAAATGGAAACTTTCCAAATCTGCTCTCAAGTCTCTGAGTCGGCAGCAACTAAAAAGACCCCATCTCATCCTGGTCCCCACAACAATGACTGAAAAATAGGGGTTCGAACTAACGAATGATTAAATATTTTTATAATAACATAGACTAGGCGAAGTATTTAATCATTTGATTATTCCCTTTTAGTATTTACTTATTCTAGCCTTAGGGAACGGAAGGCTAGATGCTGGTCGCTGTTCGTTACGTCTTGGAAGGGGACATGACAGTTCTTCTCTGTCCACATAGCAGCAATACAAAACTAAAGGTGTCTCTGTACCAGCTATGGTTCAACCCACACAAATTTTGTCTTTGCAACATTCACTTATTTGTGCTTCAAGGCCCCAATTGTATGTTGAAGATCAGCATGATGATGACTTCCAAAATCAAATGCACCAAGATCAGCATGATGATGACTTCCAAAATCAAATGCACCAGTTGAAGGACAATGGTATCAATTTAATATTCTGCGATAGGGCATGTTTATTTTCTTCCTTTTGTATGTTTTTCTCAAGTGCCTGTTGTCATGAAGGTTGCTAATGCAGATATTTATTCTCATTTTTGCACATCTCAAGAGAAATATTGTAATTTAATAACCTCTAGATCTGTCCAGTAGTCATTAAGAAGTTCTTAGAATATTAGATTAATGATACAGTACAGATAGGTTTACACTCATATGTAATAGATTTTAGTTAGACTTTCTGTAAGAAGTCACTGATTAGATTGTTGCAAATATTGAATGTTTTCAGACAGTACTACCTTTCTATTGTTAATAAATTTTTAGTAATATAATATGATGCTCTCAAACTAAGATGGCATGCCAATTCCTTTCATTCTTGTTTCTTTGGTTTTTACCAACAAAAAAATCTGTCATATTGACCTTTTTTCCAATAAGTTGGAATTAACGGCTATATTTGCCATCACCCTCTCTAATTTCTTCTCATTCAACAATGGATTACTGCATCTCTTGTTGTCCCTCATCCATGGCATGGGACATGTTTGATGTCATGAAAAGGAATGTGTGCACAATGGTTCTTGAGGTGATTAATACCTCTGGGAACCTTCTTCCTGTAGAAAATGCAAATAACACTTCCCAAGACTGGTCGAAGTGTGTCATGTTTCCAAGTGGCATCCATTGGTCAGCTTCCACTTATTGATGTTGATGCCATTGTATGCTAACCTAACATTCATAAAATTTAAAGAAAGAAGGAATTTTAATGCAACAAATTTAAGTACAGAAATATAGTATTTATCATTAAAAATATAGATTTGAGCCTATAATATAAAATTATAGTTAGCATAAAATGCATTTTGAATGCAACTGGAAGCAATAGAATTTGATGATTTATACAAATAATAGTTTTTTATACTAAAAACAAATTTTCTCTTCAAATCCACTTCAAACTTGCTTGAATTCACTCAAGCAAACTTGCAAATGATGTGTGAGGAAATGACATGGGCAGAGTTGATTAAAAATACTAAAATCCAACATTTTCCCATTGTTTTTCCTACATTTTTCCTGTGTTCTTTTGCCACATCAAGCAAAAAACAACATTCGACAAGTCTGAATAGAAAACTCACTGAATACTCAGGGCAAACTCATCAAAACTTGTCTATGTCAAGATAAAAGTTTAATCACAAGAAATTTGTTTTGACAAAACCATCACGAGTATTCACCAGGTATTTAAAACTATGGTTATATGTAACAGAACCTTCACATAAATCTCTATCCATCTCAAATATGAAAGCAAAAAGTATCATGGAGACACTGTATATTGTTTTTATGTATAATTAAGACATCTCTATTCTATAGACATTGTGTCCATGTATTGGCTGCTAGGTGGGTGGGTGACTATATCTTAAAGTACATCTATGCATCTATAAACAGTGTTATATTTGAATTATAAAAAGGTAAATTGCTTCTTCACAAATTATTTGATGTACATTGCAACTAAACATATTATATAGAAAATTCTTCATATTGCTCTAAGTATTGACAAAATAAAAGCTTTGAGGATAAATATGCAGAGAAGCAAATTGGAAGACCACATACATATGTCCATCAATTTTCTATATCCTTAGCCATCCAAATTTAAATATTCAATTTGCTTTTGGAAATTAGCTCTCAGAATTAGTAGCTTACCTGTCGATGTAGATTGTTCATCTCAACAACATCGTAATCAATAATTCCAAGGCAACCTACAAAGGTAATTTCTCTTTGAATCATGTTTGCAAAATTGAATCAAAAAAGTCTACTTAATTTCTGCAATTTCCTTTTCAGTAATTCATTACAAGTAGTTGTTTAAATTCTAAGAAAATAACTTAAACTTCTATTTCTAACCATAATCTCAGCACACACCTTCATGGACAATATGTCTCCATATAGAGCAAAAATAAAAAAGACAACTAAGTGAATTCATCACGGTTAAATGACAACATATTTCATCACTCAATAAATATAAATGTGAACTAGAAGAACTTGTGTGCAAAAAACCTTTCATATTATTCACCCGAGAATGGAAGCAAATATAGGTACACACACAACAATGGTATTTGATACAAAATATAAAAAATCAGAAAGCCTTGAATATAACATGGGTTTAGGATTATAAAGATATTTGTGCAGATTTAGTAGGATCTCTCAAATCTATCCAATGTCACACCTGATTTAGGATTATAAAATAACATTAAAAAATATAAATCATCATAAAAATTCTTCCACACATTTAAATCACAAAAGACAAATATAATATAAAAGAACAAATATTACAAACTAAAATATATGTAAAGAAACATTCTGAATGATTTTTCAACACAGGGTAAAAGTTATGTTCAATGGCTTTGAGTGTATAAATAATTGCACCTATGTTTATTGTTATAATTTCTGTATCTAACCTTGTATGACAGGGTCTTGAAAATTTTCCATATTTATTTCCGGTACTGTATCTGTATCTGATAGCATATCCATTTCCATGCAAGTCTGCTAATTACTTCACAAATAAGGCTAACGGTCAATAACACAATAACAGATTGCAAGGGTAGGAGAAAGGCATTAAATTTGCAGATTGAAAACTATGAGTTCAGTTTTTATGGTTAGGTTGTTGAAAACTACGAATGTTTGATAGAATTTTTTATGATTTAAATATTGTAAATGGAGTTTAACAGCAAACAACAACTGAGCCACAATACATGCAACTGCACACAAACAAACTAATCTCAGATAAATTAGATGGACATACAACTTCCCAAGAAGAAGCTATGTTTCATTTTGCAAGGCAATTCCATGGAAGGTTTGCATGTAAGCATGAAAGCATATAGACCAGAAAGACAGAAATAAACACAACTGATTTAATTTAGTGTGTTTGTAATTGAATATCTGCCACATGTTATCATGTAATTGGGGAAGAGCATTTTATCAAGATGGAACATGGATCCAAACTGGTTTTTATTCCTCTTAAGTATCAATGTGTAAAGATGTAATTTAAGAATTCATATCAAAGGATGCAACCAGATAGAGACATGAATCATTGCAATTGCATAGGCATCAAAGCAGCACGGAGGAGAATATTTATACATACCGGTTATGGAAATGGAAAAAAAATAGCTTCATATGTATCAATAGAGTTCCCTGCAAGTTAGTATTCTAAGGCATATTTATGCATACATAAAGTAATCAAATTACCATAGAAGACTCGAAACAGCATTTCATCTTACTGATCTGTTAGCATTTAATTTTTCTGTTTCAAGATAACAAAAAAAAAACAATGTGACGTAAAATGTTTCTTCAAATTGTGAAGGGAAGCTACCTAGAAACTAAACCAACCCTAAACATGCAATGCCCCCATCCTCTTCACATCATGGCAACCAAGTTCTTCAATTTTGTGAAGTCTCTGGAGATACAAAATTGTAAAAATGTATCAAAAGATCCTACATGAAGAAATCAGAGACAAATATATCAAGGGTGAAATAAGTTTGAAAAGCAGATCAAACACATAGAACCATTAAAGAGAAACCTTATGAGCAACGATTGAAAGATGATATAAACCATAGTTCAAAATATCGTTATCGGCAACTTATCGCCAAGGGCAAAAAAAATATATCGGAAAAATATCGGAGATAGATCGGCAACTTATCGACAAAAATATCGGGAACTTAAAAAGTTGCTTAAATTTAATTTGAAATGCATTTTTTTGCAAATTGCTCTAAACGCTGCAAATCACATTTTTCCCCTTCAAACCCTTTTATCCTCTCCCAAACACCAATTTGCAAACAAGAAAATGTGAATAACTGCTTTTTGGGCTGTCAGTCCCTATTAGCAGATATTTTGGCGAAATATCGCTGATATTTTGGTGATAAGTTCATGTTTTTCGGTGATAAGTTTGAAACTTATCTGCGATATGTACTCCGCGATAAATTTACGTTTTTTATCGCGACCTCCAACTTATCGCGATAAGTTTACTTATCGCGATAAGTTTACTTATCGGCGATTTATCTGCCATATTTTAATCTGATATAAACAAAGAAGTCATATCAAGCAACTGGCCAACAGTGAGTATCTGGTCACATTGATCAGCTCAGTCATACCATAAAGAGGCTCGATATAGTATCGATAATGGTTAGATATTATTCTATATCAAATACAGTTGATGAGATACTCCAACACGGACAATATCTTATCCGTGATCCATTTATCATCTTTTGGTCTAACATAAAAGTTGACTGTTGTCTACTGAAGAGCACACGGGAAATACTGACAGGGGGGGTGAATCAGTATTTTAGTACTTTTAAACTTTTAACTGCATGAAACCACATAAAGCATCCATAAAGATGCATACACCAAATTTCTCATGGAAAACCCTTTCGAGTAAAAAACCACGGCACACAATAACTTTCATTAACAAAAATGGGCACAACCTAGATTACAAATGTAAGGACCAGCCCACAAAGAGCACTAACTCTCAGAAAGCATTAACCCTCTTCGAAGCACCAACTCAAATCAGCTAAGGCACCAACCCTAGTTTGAGAGCACCAACTCAAATGCAAAACTCAATAAGTTTTAGAACACAAAAATCCTTTAAATCATCCCTTTTCTTATCAAAAACCAAGCACCAAGCATCAACTCTTCATTCTAGCATATATTCAAAAGCACTTCTCTGAACAATGCATTTCTACACAGAAATCACACATAGTATCAACTCTTTGAAAATACCATTGCATAGACTCCTCCAAAAACCAAGCGCAACTCTTTTTACATCTATCAGTCTATAACAAATGCTCAACTATCATCTCCAAAAAACACTGCAAGCAACCTCCCACAACCCCTATGAGAGCAGAACTTCATTTTCAGACTAGAACACACTTAGCCATCTGTATATGCACGATGATTTTATCTCATGAAATGCTCTAGCAATGAATGCAAGTATTGAAAGCTCTTTTTCTATCACAATAACTCCCAGCTTTTTCAAAACTACTCAGCACGCGCTCCACTCCTATCTAGCCAAGAATCAACACCCAATCATTATAAGTGATTAAATTATTAAAAACTCAATACCCAACCATGTAAATTATACAAAAAACAACTCCATCTGCAACTGAATGAAATGCTCGATCCAATAATATCATGTATTTTTTAAAATATACTCGATTTTTATATTTGTGCCCAATCACATAATAGCAGAGATAATTATCACTGCTAAACTTATATACACAACCCAGTGGTTACCACTAGTAGAAAACACACATCTCCAAAATATACATAGCTTATTTTTAAGAACACACGACTTCCTTAAAATATTCAAAAACAGCTCCATATATTATTTTTAATGCATCACTTTAAGACTTGTTCTCCTCCTAAAGCCAAGTGCATCTTCCAAACACAGACTATCACTCATACAATAGAAACATTAACGCCTAGTCAAAGAATAAATAAAGTGTAACACAAAGCTTCATTATTAAAAACGGCTCCCTTGAATACGGCATGGTTGAAGAATTCCTTTTCAAAGCAAACTGTTACAAAAGTCTTCAGCTGCCCAAAAATCATTAGCCATTATACATGTTTGGCACTCATCCAAAAACAAGGCCACGATATGCATAGAATATTCTCATATTTTATTGACTCATTGTATAAGAATAATGTCCTTAATTGCTACTTACGAAAGCAGCCAATAAATAGGAAAATTGTGCTTATAGAATTTGAGTCAACCTTTTGACAATTCAACCGATTATGTGGCACATTAATCTGACAAGTGGACAAGAAAGCAACTGACAAGCAGCTGAAGTAGGCACACAACCAGCTGAAGTAGACACCCAGGTAGCTCAACCAGACAACCAAACACCTCAAGCACCTCAAATAGCTCAAGCAACTCAAGCAACTTAACCAAGCAAGTAGCTCAACCAATTTTCTATTACTTTGAATAATACTTTGAGATGTATAGGACCTTGATCATCAACCTTTGACATCAATGACAACATACTCAACAATCTCCCCCTTTGTCATTGATGTCAACCCATCTATAACCAACCTGAAACAAACTAACGTACTTTGAAATAAAGTTGCTCCCCTGACTTATTTCTCCCCCTTTAACTCAATGACGAAACCACCCTACCTACCTAAAACCATCCTGCATAATTGAAATTAAACTACATAATTAAAATGAGGTTGAAAGAATATAACAAAGAAAATTCCCCTTGAGTCCAAACAACAAATCAGTGGAGTGAAAACACTCCCAACTTCTCCCTTATGATATCATCAAGAATGTAAAATTGTTAGCATCCCTACTTGCATCAGCAATATGTTTACCCTTTTCTAATCTCACAACAATCTGAACTGAAAACTAAAGTGTCCTTGATCACACAATTGAATAACACTTAATAGATTATGTTTAAGATCTTCTACATATAAGACATTTTCAATTATAGTCTCACCATCATCCAAAACAAGTGTACCTTTACCTCTGATTTTTGCAAATGTATTACTAGCAAATCCTACCTTGCCTTCATTTGTGCATTTGAAAGTGATAATTTTTTTCTTGTCCCCAGCATATGCCTAGAATAGCCACTATCAATATAACACGTCTTTTCCATTTTGTGCAAGAGAGGCTGTTTGCACAATCAAAGATTCCACCAACATTTCTTTCTCCTTTTACCTCCAAACTTAGCAACCTCCTTAGCTTTTTCATCTTTCTCAAACTTCTTGTTCTTCTTCTTAGAGAAATATGCCATACAACTTCTACAAAATTTTGCATTGCGACCAAAATTATTACATTTATAGCATATAACATTGTAGTACTGTAATGATCTCAACGAGTTACTACCAAAATTTCAACTGCAAGATTCCTGATTACTGAGGACGGTTGCTTGTATAGTTTTAACAAAAAACTCAAGAGTTCCTTCCTTTGTCCGTTATTATCAATATATTGAGATAATGCATGAAAGCATATTACGAGTTTTACAATAGTTGGATTTACTCTACACAAATTCTAAAACAATGAAGGAGTAACACAACTATGGCATCGCATTTCTTTGTTAATCGAATATAGTCACCAGCCACAGTCATAACCAGAATATCAAGTTCCAACTTAATCCAAGTTCTATTATGCATATACAAGAATCTATAATGATGTAACCAGATTATGCACCTATTAGAGTGTTGTCTGCTGCCGACGGCTAGGATGGTCCAGCGTTGACGCTGGGTAGGTCCGTATCCTCAGCACGCGAACTGTGGATGTGCTGCTGCAGGCCGCGTCAAGGAATGAGAAGTTGCACCGTCTTCCGCATTCAATTCCCGTCCGACATCAACTCCAACCCGCCCTGCTCATGCCCCAATGCGGGACTGCTACTCCTCCAAGGATACTGTGGGTTGTTTCTTCTCCACAACTGGAAGATACCAATCAACCACGCGGGGTCCCAAACTGTCTTTTCCGCACGGGGTTATTGTGATGAAGGTCGCGCGATACCAGCTGATGATGTGCCTCCCCTTACTGCGTAACACGGGATGTCTCTTCTTTAAGCACTGCGGGTGTAACCACTATGCCCGCCACCTATGCAGAACCTCACTTATCTCAGACAATATTCACCGCAATATACTCAAACAGAGATTAGAATGTCGATAAAGCCAACAATGGATTCTTTCCTTCTTCGCAATAATCTTTTGTTTGCTATTTGACGTAACATCCATTCAATACACAGATTTCTTGCTAGTGTTGGTACTATTAGATCTTTGAAATGATATTTCTCTTGTTCATGAGATGCCGAGAATGCAAAATACCACTATTTAGTTCAAATCACTTACTGGCTAAATTCCAATGTGTCTTCTCCAAATGTAAAAAGCCAGCTAACTTAATATGAGTGTTTCTTAATTCTGGAAACTATCCATTTCTTGAATGTTGTGTAGAATGTTGATAAGCTTAATTTTGTAACTTACTTGATAAGCACAAATATGAAATCTGAATGATTCCACCACAAATTAGAATGTTGGGGCTACGTCCAGTTTCTCGAATTTCTCGAGGGGCTACGTCCTCAAGAAAACCAGTCACAAAAAGCAACCAGATATTTAATTCTTTGTTTATATTATCTCATGGTGCTTTTCCCAAGAAAGCTTTGTCCTTTTATAACCTCGAAGTGAGGGAAAACTCCACAACGTAAGCAATGTGGGATAAAATGTCCACTTGAGTTACTTTAAGTCACTAAAGTAACTTAAGTCCCTTTTATAAAATAAAGTAACTTAAAGTCATAAAGTGACTTTATAATATACTTTTATAAAGTAAAGTGACTTTACTTTATAAAGTGTGCTCAAATAATAAAAGCTCGCCCACTGAAACCTGTGACTGGCGGACATCCTCTGAAAGAAGCCTTTAGCCTATCCAGATGGGGGAGATAGACTAACTAGGCGCCATACTGGCCTACTACGGGATTGGGGACATTACAATCCTCCCTTCCCAGGATTGCTTGCCCTCAAGCAATCTCAATGCAAGGTGCTGCAGAATAGACTCACCCTCCCAAGTAGCATCCTCTATCGGTAAGTCCTTCCAACGAATCAAGTATTCTTTGATAACCCTGTTCTGCAGCTTCCTCTCTCTGATCTTGATCACCTCAGCTGGCACCAAAACCAATTTCCCCTCCTCATCAAGTGGGGGTAATCCAACTGAAGGGACTATCTGCTGTCCTATTGCCTTCTTGAGGCAAGACACATGAAAAACATTATGAATCCGGCTGTCAGCTGATAGCTCGAGCTCATATGCCACTTCACCCACCCTCCTAGAGATGCGGTAGGGACCATAAAACTTGGGCTTGAGCTTTTTCGATCCACTCTTCTTCAAAGAACTCTGCCTGTACGGCTGGAGACGAAGATAAACCAAATCCCCTGCCTCAAAAGTCCGCTCTATCCGGTGTCAATCAGCATACATCTTTTGCTGATTTTGTGCCCTCTGAATGTTCTCCCTGAGAGACTTAAGGATATCCTGATGGTCCTGTAGCCAATCTTTCGCAATCGGCGCCCTGCTGTCCTGAAGAGCCAAGTCTATGAAAGATAATGGCTCGCTGCCATAGAGAGCACGAAATGGTGACATGCCAATCGTCATATGGTAGGTGGAGTTGTAGCAAAACTCCCCCAAGTACAGCCATCTGACCCAGGCTCTCTGCTGCCCCGCTACATAATTACGGAAATATCCTTCTACCCACTTGTTCACGATCTCCATTTGGTCATCCATCTGCGGATGGTAACTGGTACTGGGAGTCAATTCGGTGCCTGCCAACCTGAATAACTCCTGCCAAAAGGTGCTGAGGAATTTACTGTCCCTGTCACTGACGATGGTCTTGGGAAGAGCATGCAGCCTAAAAACCTCTCGAAAGAATAATTCAGCCACCTGTGCAGCTGACCAATCTACTGATATGGCAAAGAAATGAGAAAACTTGGTGAGTCTGTCCACCACCACATAAATGATGTTCCTGCCCCGTACTCTAGGCAAACCAATAATGAAATCCATCGAAATACCTTCCCACTTCTGGGTAGGAATGGGTAGGGGCTGCAGTAAACCGGTCGGGTGCTCATGTTCAGACTTGTTCTGCTCACAAGTCTGACACTCTCTGACATGCTGGAGGACATCGTCCTTGAGGCCCTTCCATGAGAACCTCTCTCTAACCTGTCTGTAGGTTTTAAAAAACCTTGGATGTCCTACTGTGGGTGCATCATGAACAGCTCTCATTATCTTAGCTTTAAGCTTAGAGTCTGGCACTAGGTAAATCCTGTCCTTATAGAAGATGATGTCATCCATTACCTTGTACCTACTATCTGGAAGCTGCCCGTCCAAAATCTGACATGCTTGAGTATTTTTAGAATACTCAACTAGTAAGTGGGATTTCCAATCTGCGGAAATCTCAAATAGAACACAACAAGCTGCAACTGAAGGTCTCCTAGAAAGTGCGTCAGCCACAATGTTATTCTTGCCCTTGACATACTCAATGTCAAAATCGTAAGCCTGGATCTTACTAACCCACTTCTGTTGTCTCTCATTCAACTCTTTCTGCTCTAGGAAGTACCGCAAGCTGTTGTGATCGATTTTAACTGTAAACTTACCACCCACCAGATACTGCCTGAATTTAGCTAAGGCATGCATGATGGCAAGCATTTCCTTGTCATAAGTAGAGTATAACCCCTCATTGTCCTTAAGTTTCCTTCTCTCGTAGGCTATGGGATGCATGTCCTGCATCAATACTGCACCAATTCCGTTACCTGGGGCATCGCACTCTAAAACAAACGGACGAGAGAAATCCGGTAATGCTAGAACCAGACACGTGCTCATAACAGTCTTGAGTCTATCAAAGACTACCCCTGTCTAATCTGTCCACCTGAAAGCCCCTTTCCGACTGAAATCGGTGAGGGGTGTTGTTGTCTGAGAGAATCCCTTTACAAACCTCCTGTAGCAAGAACATAACCCAAGGAACCCTCTCAAGTCTGACACATTCCGTGGTGGTGGCCAATCCCGGATTTCCTATATCTTCTCCTGATGGACCTTGACTCCATCTGCCCCTATCACATGACCCAGATAGAGGATCTTTGTCAACCCAAACTCACACTTGAATTCTTTTGCAAATAGAGATTGGCTCTCCATGATGCTGAGAACCTCATCCAAGTGTCCCAAGTGCTCCTCCCAAGTCCTGCTGAAGACCAAGATATCATCAAAAAATACCAAAACACTCTTGCGTAGCTGTTTCTTGAATAAATGATTCATGCAAGACTGAAAGGTGGCTGGTGCATTAGTGAGCCCAAATGGCATCACTAAAAACTCGTAGTGCCCGTAATGAAATTTGAATGTCGTCTTATGTACATCCTCTTCACAGACACGTACTTGATGGTACCTCGATCGAAGATCTATCTTCGAGAAGAAAACTGCCCCATGTAGCTCATCTAACAGCTCATCAATCTGGGGTATAGGGTACCTATTCTTAATGGTCCTCTTATTCACTACACGGTAATCAATACACATGTGAAGAGTACCATCCTTCTTCACTAAGACCACTGAAGAAGCGAAAGGACTACAACTGGGCCTGATGTGTCCCATGTATAGGAGCTCCTTTATCGTCTTTTCTATCTCCTCCTTATAGTGCCTCGGATGACGATAAGGTGTAGTAATAACGGGCTTAGCGCCCTCCTCCATCTCTATGAAATGCTCAAATCCCCTGTCTGGAGGTATGCCTAGCGGAATATCCTCGAAAACCCTCTTGTGCTTATCAAGCACCTTCTGA
This sequence comes from Thuja plicata, assembly GCA_018584345.1. Classification (NCBI taxonomy): domain Eukaryota; kingdom Viridiplantae; phylum Streptophyta; class Pinopsida; order Cupressales; family Cupressaceae; genus Thuja; species Thuja plicata. The sequence goes on along the minus strand of MU225192.1, from coordinate 2,475,880 downwards.
ACATCAAAGTGAACTTGCTGCCCCGAGTCTGGTGTGGGTTTAGTGGATATGAAGCACTGGGCTGCCCACTCTATATCACTATGTCTCATGATGGCCTCCATCCTGTGAGTAGATACTAATCTAGGCCCGCCATCTGGCATGGCCTTAAGAATCGCCTGCTGATCACCCTATATGAACTCTAATTGTTTCAGCTTGTGATCAATGGTGTACCTCCCTAGGGTCTGCAACCACTACATACCCAATATTGCATCCAAACTGTCCAGGTCAATGATATAAAAGTCTGCCACTAGAAGGTAATCTCCAAAGTGAATTGGAAGACCGGAGATCTTCCCTGTACAGCTCAATAAGTCCCCTCCTGCCACCTTGACCTCAAACTCTGGAATGTCATCTACCTGTAGCCTTCTCCTGGAGACCATACCTGTGCTGATAAAATTGTGTGTAACACCTGTATCTAAAAGGCAAACAATCCTCTGCCCTCTAACTACTCCTTTCAAACAAAAGGGGTGACATGTAGGAATCCCTGAAAGGGATGCTAGTGTAACCGGGGCCTGCTCATGGAGGGCTTTCTTCTTCTTTCCTTCTGACGATGGCTCTGCCTGAGTCTCCTCATCACTGTCCTTCTCATCGCTGCCCTCACACTGCTCATACTCGTCCTCAGAAGCTACCTCAATATAATGTAGTTTGCCTTTCCCAAGGCACCTGTGATCTGGAGTCCAAGGCTCCCTGCAAGTAAAGCATAACTTCCTCCTCAACTCATTTCTAGTCTCAAAATCTAGTCTGCGAGGCACACTCTTATTCTAATTTTTACTTTTCTGGAATGAAGAGGATCCCTTGAAGGGTTTCTTAGGGGGCTATAAAATGGAGGATGGTGAATCCAAATCATGAGCTAACTTAATAGCATCATCCAAGGTGTCTGGTTTGAGAACCCTAACCAGTCCTCTAAATTTATCATATAGGCCCTCAATGAATAGCATTACCTTTCTCTTTTCTGACATGTCTGGTACCATAATGGAGATCCTCTGAAACTCATCAATGTAATGCTCCAATGACCCACTCTGTTTTAGCTGAGCTAACTCCCTGTAGTAGACCTTTATGTCTTTCCTATCAAAACGAGTGATCAATTTCGTGCTGAAGATCTCATAGGAAGCAATCAATTTGTGATCCTGGGTGACAAAGTCGTGATGCCACCAATCATATGCAGCTCCCTCTAAATGCATAGTGGCAAATTTAATTGCCTTAGTCTCTCACATGGGTTTGAGAGTCAAGAAGGTATCGAGCTTGTGGATCCAAGCTCTAGTAGATGTCCTACCGCTGCCATCGAATTTAGGGAGAGTCAACTTGTTCATGGCATGTTTTAAGTCCCTGTTCAGACCCCTAGGTCTCCTATCTTGTTGGTTCCTCCCAAACTCTCTCTTCTGAACCATGTACTATGGAAAAGTCAAATCTACTTTGACATGGTTTGGTAACATATTCCACTCGTCATGCATGGTCATCACATTCTCTGGGAGAATGCATGTGGCCTCTGGTGGTGCTACCTCTTCCCCTGCATTATTATCCACAAAGTTTGGCATAAGGGGCCTATCGGACGTACGAGTGGGGGCCCTAACTGCCCTAGGTGATCCCGATGTACTGCCTCCAGTACTGTGATGGCTAGCGGGTCTCCTGACTCTAACTGATAACTGTTGGATAACCCTTGTGAGATGGTGTAATACATCAGCAATATAGTCCTGTCCATCTCGTATTTGTCTCATAGTCTCCCTGGCCTCTCTATCTGCCTCCTCAACCATTTTCCCACCTGCGATACCCTGTTCCAAAACAAACTCCTCGTTTTCTGTATGGTTGGTCTCAATGTCAACCTGTACGGAAGAATTTATCTATTCCTGCTCAACCCTGTTATGTCTAAATCCAGGTATCCTGTGCCTACTATGCATATCTCGCTAACATGGCTACTGCTGGACCAGACTGAAAATCTGATTATAATAATCCCACTAGGATGGCAAGATCAAGGCTCTGATACCACTGTAATGATCTCAACGAGTTACTACCAAAATTTCAACTGCAAGATTCCTGATTACTGAGGACAGTTGCTTGTATAGTTTTAACAAAAAACTCGAGAGTTCCTTCCTTTGTCCGTTATTATCAATATATTGAGATAATGCATGAAAGCATATTACGAGTTTTACAATAGCTGGATTTACTCTACACAAATTCTAAAACAATGAAGAAGTAACACAACTGTGGCATTGCATTTCTTTGTTAATCGAATATAGTCACCAGTCACAGTCATAACCAGAGTATCAAGTTCCAACTTAATCCAAGTTCTATTATGCATATACAAGAATCTATAATGATGCAACCAGATTATGCACCTGTTAGAGTGTTGTCTGTTGCCGACGGCTAGGATGGTCCAGCGTTGACGCTGGGTAGGTCCGTATCCTCAACACGCGAATTGTGGATGTACTGCTGCAGGCCGCGTCAAGGAATGAGAAGTTGCACCGTCTTCCGCATTCAATTCCCGTCCGGCATCAACTCCAACCCGCCCTGCTCATGCCCCAATGCAAGACTGCTACTCCTCCAGGGGTATTGCGGGTTGTTTCTTCTCCACCACTGGAAGATACCAGTCAACCACGCGGGGTACTAGACTATCTTTTCCGCGTAGGGTTATTGTGATGAAGGCCACGCGATACCAGCTGATATGCCTCCCCAAGTTGCGTAACACGAGATGTCTCTTCTTTAAGCACTGTGGGTGTAACCACTATGCCCGTCACCTATGCGGAACCTCACTTATCTCGGACAGTATTCGCCACGATATACTCACACAGAGATTAGAATGTCGATAGAGCCAACTATGGATTCTTTCCTTCTCCGCAATAATCTTTTGTTTGTTGTTTGGCGTAACATCCATTCAATACACAAATTTATTGCTGGTGTTGGTACTGTTAGATCTTTGAAATGATATTTCTCTTGTTCATGAGATGCCGAGAATGCAAAATACCACTATTTAGTTCAAATCATTTACTGGCTGAATTCCAATGTGTCTTCTCCAAATGTAAAAAGCCAGCTAACCTAATATGAGGGTTTCTTAATTCTGGAAACTATCTATTTCTTGAATGTTGTGTAGAATGTTGATAAGCTTAATTCTGTAACTTACTTGATGAGCATAAATATGAAATCTGAATGATTCCACCACAAATGAGAATGTTGGGGCTACGTCCAGTTTCTCGAATTTCTCAAGGGGCTACGTCCTCAAGAAAACCAGTCACAAAAAGCAACCAGATATTTAATTCCT
>MU225192.1:2448472-2472482 GCA_018584345.1 Thuja plicata | reverse complement strand
CTTTTATAAAATAAAGTAACTTAAAGTCATAAAGTGACTTTATAATATACTTTTATAAAGTAAAGTGACTTTACTTTATAAAGTGTGCTCAAATAATAAAAGCTCGCCCACTGAAACCTGTGACTGGAGGACATCCTCTGAAAGAAGCCTTTAGCCTATCCAGATGGGGGAGATAGACTAACTAGGCGCCATACTGGCCTACTGCAGGATTGGGGACATTACAAGTACCTTAGAGGAGCAAAATAATTCCTACTCCTAAATCTGAAATCATTTCTTGCGAACATTCTACAGTTGATTGCCTTATGTCCAAAATAATTGCAAGAGAAACAATAACTATGAAATAAATAATTGTTGAACTTGTTCATACATGCTTGTCTCAAGATAGCAAGCTTCTTGAAAGCATTATTTCTGACCTTTATTGAAGAATCTTTGTGCTATCAATGTTTGTCTTCTGCAGTTCTTTTGTAGACATAGAACTTTGACCTTTTTCAAGTCCACCTTTATCTTTCGATATTTTTGTGAGGCAATAACCTTGTCCAAAGACATTAAACTTTTTTGATCTATCTTCTCATTATTTAGTTGTATTGAAGATTTGTCTATCTTTCTTAGTGAAACAATTGTAGCTTCAATTCTTTCACCATTTTCTTCCTTGAGCTTAAGTTGTTTTCTGATTTCTTCTTATGTTTTTTTGGCTTCTTGAACCTAAACCTTCAAGACAACTATCAGTTTTTCTGCTTCTCAAGAGCAAGAGATATCTTAGTATTTGCTTCGTTCTCCTCTTGTGTTGCAGCAACTTCAAATTCTATTTTTTTCTTTCTATGACTCTTGATTTTATCTAGAGCCCTTATGAGCCTTCTTCCAAATCCACTTCTGCTTCTTCATCAATATGATCTTCATGTACTTCATCCAGAGCCATGAACAGTATTTCTTTACTTGAAGACTCCTCACACTAACATTAGATAAATTGCTTTCTTCCTTGGAATAGATACTCTTTTTGAATTTTCATCCCTTCTCTTTTCCCTTATGCTTCTTCTTATTGAACTTGGCCTTCTTTTGATTGTTGTTGTCCTCAGTTTTTGCATAAGGATATTTAACTGCAAAATATCCTATCTTACCACAATTAAAACACTTGAAAGGCAGCTTGCCTTTGTATTTGCCAGTAACTTTCTTCAACTTCCTCATGAAATCTACATCTTCGGAATCAGATTCTTAATTAGAACTTTGACTAGACACACGTTCCTTATCTTTTGTTTTCCTTCAAGGCTTTGAAAGTTGTCTCCCTTTTGGATGAATTAAAATTTGTCCTCATCTCATAGGCTGTTAAAATGCCATGAAACTAGTCAACGGTTATCTTGTCAAGATCAGCTATCACTTCAATTGCTGAAACTTTTGCATCAAATCTCAAAGGTAGAGATCTTAAAAAAATTTGAACTACAACATTGTCTTCAACCTTTTCACCTAGGCCCATAAGAGAATTTACAACTTCATCAACTCTCAAAAAAATAGGCAATGTTCTCTTCCTCCTGCATCTTGAGACTTTCAAATTGCATCCTATGAGTCTATAGCTTGGCCTTTTAAACCTTGTCATCTCCTTCATATGCATTTTGGAGTTTCTCCCACATGTTATGAGTTGTTTCACAATGCATGACCTTAACAAATTATATCTCTGATAAGCCACATAATATTGCATTCATGGCTTTTGCATTGTTTTCAAAATCATTCTTCCCAGCAGCATCCATTGGAGGCGTTGTAGGAATAGTGTGAGCAGTCTCCACACTTAACCAAACATCCAAACCAAGAGACATTATGTAAGTGTGCAATCGTCCTCCAAGATGCGTAGCTGGAGCCATCAAATAACATAAAACTATTTGTAGTCAAACCTTCATGAGAACCCATGTGTGTAATCTGGATCAACCTCCAAGCATTTAAGCTCTATTTCCGAAGGCAGCTCACTCTGATACCAATTGAAGAGCACACAGGAAATACTGAGAAGGGGAGGGTGAATCAGTATTTCAGAACTTTTAAACTTTTAACTGTATGAAACCACATACAACATAAAGATAGCAACCATAAAGATACATACACCAAATTTCTCGTGGAAAACCCTCTAGGGTTAAAAAACCACGGCACAATAACTTTTATTAACAAAAATGGGCACCAACCCAGAATAAAAATGTGAGCACAAACCCACAGAGAGCACCAACCCTCTTCGAAGCACCAACTCTAGTCAGTTGAGGCACCAACCTCAGTTTGAGAGCACCAACTCAAATGGAAAACTCAATAAGTTTTAGAACACACACAGCTCCTTTAAAATCTTCCCTTTTATCAGCAAAAAGTAAAACCAAACACCAAGGCATATTTTTAAATACAAAATACACGATATCCCTAGAAGCATGATCCAAGGATATAAATTGTAAAACAGAAATCAGATCCTACTTAATGCCAAATAGGATTTTCAAAAAAAAATTACATTAAATAGAATGATACCCTTCCAATTGTTTTGAACTAAAACAGATTGAATTCACACATAAATTTCTTACTATTTATTCCTTCTATGTCACTATTTTTATCTATTTTTGTTGGGAAGAACTCACCGATCCCACAAGATGCAAGGTATAATGCAGCAGGTGATCCCAATCCTCCAGCACCAACAAGTAGTACTGAGGACTTCAAGATTTTTGATTGACCTGTGCAAAAAGGAACCAAATTTTACATTATCAAAGTAAAGCATATTTATTCAATACCAGAGTAGTAAATTTTGACACAATCAAGAACTGTTCAGTATGTTTAATATTCTGATGTGTATACATGTTACAACCAATAATGCTGGAATACGCTAACGATCAATCCACCTTCCATATCATGTTTTTTTTCTAAAATAACAGAACAACTGCATTAAAAGAAATAAATATTTCACATGCCCTGGCCTTGGTATAAACTATAAACAAAGCACAAGGATACTGACATTTCATCTGAGACTTAGTAATGACTACGGTTGCTAAAAGAGCCAAAAGACCATTAAAATGGAACAAGCCTTCCATATCATGCCTTCAGTACAATAGAAACTTTGGATTGCAAGAAACAAAGGTTCCAAGGGAATAAATTGATCTTATGTAACTATACAGGAAAAGAAGGCACACAATAAATTGTATATTTATTAGGAAAGAGGAATGTGAAAGAATGCTGTTTTGTGAGCAACCAGTTCGCATAAAAATTCATTCCTACAGTTAAAATGTATATTTGTTTTACTCATAAGTTAACTTGAATCCCAAAGGCTCCATCCTTTAGAGCTGACTTCCTGAACCCCAGTTTGATAATATGCGTCATTGTTATTCAAAAATGTCAATCCAGTATCACATCAGACTTGGCGATAACCTACTTCCAAATGACTACTTACTCGTGCTCTTGTCTCAGTTGCTTCATTCAAATGAAATCACTCGAAGGCATTCACAGGGGCACAGACAGCACTTTAAGTGAAGCATCATTCACGCAGAAGAATATTCTAAACAAGGCAGAGCTCCCCCTAACATTTATATAAGAACCAACATAAACAGACTATTTTGTATCACAATTGAAATTTCATACAGTGGATATGGCATCCTTACAATATGTTACTATAATCCAATCAACTGCATAACAGTTCAACCACTCATCTCACATCACAGTTTTTGTTCATCCAATGCCCAGGGATGATTGTGGAGGCAACATACTAAACAAAGGTTCAATATTGCCTCTTATGAACAATAATCAGATTTCCAATAAAAAGGGAATAAACACACTGGAAAAGAAAACTGCAAGACAACATATTAGAATTGTAAAGACAGATTATATTAAAGCATAGATCTTAAAATTCTGAACAAATTCCAATAGGTCAGATATAAGACTCGACCAAAAGTAAAACCAAACTCCAAAACCAGAATCCTTTTTAACAAATATCTTTGTTAAATACTTATGCAAGGGAGTGCGCTTCTCTTCAATTCAACAATATTAATTCATTGTAATCATTCACGTTGTATCTTACACTGAAGAAGTGATCTTCAATGTTTTGCGAGTCTATTGTATCTTGCCCTAAGGTTGTGCACCTTAGCCTGCAAGTCCAAATCAAGAGTGGTGAGTTTCCTTGGCCTTTGGCCTAAAACATTGTAATCAGTTTACATATAGTGAATGTGATTCTCACCATGGTTTTTCCCACATTGGGTTTGCATGTAAAAATCTTGGTGCCCTTGTGTGTTGCTCTTTCTGTTTCAGTTGTTTACTTCTACACGTGTTAATTGCAATGAATGTTTGTTAAATGGTTAAGTTTTAACACATGTTAATTCACCCCACCCCCCCTCTCCGCATTTGGAAGTGTTCAACAATTGGTATTAGAGCAATGTTTCTGAAGAAACAGTCTAACATCTGAGGTAGATCCAGGATTTGAACACTATGTTTGAATCCGAGAAAGATTTGGATGTTATAGAATCACAAGAACGGGACATTGATGCAGTAGTGGATCTTGAAGGTGAATTGAGACTTGCTCTTGCTGATATGGATGATTATCAAGAAAATGGAAGAGAGCAGAAGAAAGCATTACCTATCTGAAGGAGCAGATTGAAGGAGGAACAAAGACTACTAATAGTCTAGAAACAAAGCTACATATCAAGTCCAAAGAATTCACTAAGCTTGAAGAAATTTCCATGTTGAGGAAGGAATTGAAAGAGACAAAAGAACAAAGTAAGTTAAGAGAATGCACTAAGCTTGAAGAAGAGTTGTGATGTTAATAAAAGAGTTGAAAAAAGGAAAAGAACAAGTTGACAAGAACTTGAAGCTCAAAGGCGGCAACGATCTGCTTGATGAGATGTTGGTTTTCAAAAACCTTCTAAGGACAAAGGTGGTTTTGGTTTTAACAAAGAGGAAAGCTCTAAAACTCCCAACAGAGATGACAAGGGAAAGGAAAAGGTCAAGGATTAAATATGTAGAAGTCAGATCAAAACTCAACCATTTTATGGTAAATGTTATGTTTGCAATAAGTTTGGACATAAGGCAAATGAATGCAGAAGCAGAATGATGAGAAATGGATTTGTGAATGTAAATAGCAGTATAAATGCAATGAAACATAGGGACACGTTCCCCCCGAGCCCTACATTTCCACGACGGGGACGGGCGTCCCCCCACCACCGCCACCGCCACCGCCACCAGGATGGTCAGAGTCCCCTGGGCATCTCGGGGATGCCCAAGAGTCCCCTAAGCGTCTTGGGGACATGCAAGAGTCTCCTATCCCAAGACATTTAAAAAGCATATTTTTTTCAAATCTTTTTTTTATGTTTGCAAGCGAATCAGATATATACATATATTTTTGGCTGATTGAAGGACATTTACAGATCATTTGCAAACCTAATATGGGCAATTTATGAGGGTTTGTAGCTTCTATTGCATACATTATTGTTGATTATGTTGACTATAAATAAAAATAAGAACTGGGTTTCTATGTTGGTGTTTCCATGTTTGCAATTCATGTGGTGCTGCTGTCATATTTAACCAACAATTCATTATCCAATTCCATTTTCATATATGGTTAATTTCAATGTATTACGGTTTCATATAGCCAGTGTTGAATGACAATATCATTGTCCATAAAATATCAGTCATATTTGACATATTTGACACATACAATTCATATCTTAGTATTTAGTATTTGAGATTTTGCTATTTTACTAATTTGCCAAAGTTTCATTTGAAATGTTATTCTTATACATTGTTTCATAACTAATTTTTCTAGTACTATATGTATATCAACACCGCCACCCCCCCTACGCTATCCCCAAACTTAGGCCCTTTGTCCCACCGTCCCCAAAACCCATCCCCTTGTCCCCAACGAGTGGTGGAACACTATATAAATGTTCAATCTTTCAATGAATATTGTTATGCATGCAACAAATATGGGCACAAGGCTGTTAATAGAAGATCTAATGTTAGAAGGAATAGAAGTGGTCCGCAACAAGGTCTTACATGTTACAATTTCAAAACATTGGGACACATTGCTAGATTTTGCAGAGGAAAGAATGAGAAGACCTTTGCTCTAGTAAAGAAGATTGATGTGAGTGAGGAAAGTAAAAGATGCAGAAGATATGGGTGAAAAAATCTAATGAGAATGTGAAACTAGGTAAAGGATAAGTCTATAACCCTTGGTGGTGTACATTTTCCTTCGGAAACTAAATAGAAAGCATTATCTAAGGGGGAGATTTGATTGAAGATCTTGAGAACCCCCTAATGGTTTGGATGCTAGATAATTTTCAGCATGGTAGACATTATAAAGGCATTTCCAGACCATTCCAAGTTTCTGCAAAGACATGCAAAGGATTTTGTGTCCACTGTCAAAACATAGTAGCAGCTTTTGGGGGTATACTACTCCGGATTATGAGCATTCAATGCAAAACCTAAGAGTTCAATGGAAAGGGATAAATTGAGTTTTTGAATTCTTTTTCATCACTTGCAATCTTGTGAATTCGAGAGCTCTAGTGTGCGAAAGGAGATTTCTTGAAGCAGTGCACAACACTAACCCTAGCAATTGTTGCAATCAAAAGGTATTCATCAATCTTGTGCTATCAGTTTTGTCTATTGCTCAGTATGGCTACACCAATTGTAGTAGATCCCGCATTGAAGCCATGACCTAGGTACAAACCATATCCTTTTGTTGCTACAGAGAGTCAGAGACAGATAAGGAAGGAGCATTTTCCTATGTTCCACTAGATGTTGTGTACACGGAGGACATTAGGGCATACATTCATGCGCCCCTAACAAAGATCAGTCACAAAGATCAGTCATGTTAAGTTCAATGATGTGTGGAAGAAGCTAGTGGAAGAAGATGGCCTAATGACATTCGAACCGGAGTACAAGTATATTCCGGAGATGGGTCTCAACATCTGGAAGGAGTTTTTGAATTTCAGTTACGGAAATGCATGGATTCAAATCATTTTGAGTTGGATTCGTGGAGATATCATGTATCTTGATCAGCCGCACCAAATCACAAAGGATGCAATTAGGGCTTTGACAAGATTGTGCTCCTTTAGCACTCTTCCGATCTTAAAGATGGTTAAGAATGTTGTGTTTACACAATTAACCGATGCTCAGTCTGACAAGAGGACAATGACAATTGAAAATATCATCAATCTGAGTGTCAAGTATGGGACCAAGGGTTTGGCATATAAGATTTATTATCAAAACCATGAGGGTTCTACCACTACCACAGCTATATACACTACATTTCATAAGGTGATTGAAGGATTGAAGGTTTGAAGTTTGACATATGTGAGCTTCTGAGACAGCAATTTGTTGAACAATTTGGAGAAGACCAAGAACATCAAATATCAGTTCAAGTATGGTTCATTAATTATCTGCTTAGCATTCATGTTTTTGAATGAGCTTCTAGGAGTTAAGGTTAAAGTATGGGATAAGTTTGCCCCCATAGGAGTTCAGATAAAGAAACACATTAAAAGCTTTAATAAGGATACATATGCCTATACCGCCTTGTATTGGGGATGGTTAAAGAAATTTCAAGGCAAAATGTAGGAGAGAAGAGAATACCCAGAGATTTGGTCCAGAAATAGAAGGATGAAATCACATTTCTGGTCAGAAGGGACCATTGTTATATTGAGGCAGTTCAGCCAAGGGTTCCTTGGCTGCCAGCGCTACCCTACGAGATATTTGTGGAAGAGGTTGAGAAGAATATCAATGTTTTGTTGCAATTGTCCGTTGATCTGGAAGAGGAAAGGTTTAGAACAGCTGCTGAGATTTTGAATAGGATGAACCGGAAGAGATCAGAAGAGGATTATGCCAAGAGGATGGAGCAACTACATAAGAAAATCAATCTACCCACTTTGTCTGAGACTTTTGGGCTGCCTCCAAAAGAAGGAAGCTCAAGGCAACCTCAGAGAAAGACTAGGTCCACCTCTGTTCCCCCTCCCATAAAAATTGGTTCCTTCGAAACCCTTACAAGAGCTGCAGTAAGTGAAAAGAAAGGGCAAAGACCAAATGAAAAGGCCACAAAGGAGAAAAAAGGTAGCAATAGCATCAGCATAGATGAAGAAGAGGAAAAGCAAAAGTATGTAATGAAGAAAAGGTCCAAAAGGCCTGAAAAGGAAAAAGACAATGAAGAAGAAGAGGATAGTTCTCGTCCAGAGAAAAAGTACTAAGGTCTCTCTGGTGGAGACCCCTGCCAAGAAGGAGAAGAAAGTTGAAAAAGGAAAAGAAAATAAAGATGAAAAAGAAAAGGAAAAGAAAGAAAAGGAAAGAGAAGAAAAAGAAAATGAAAATGAAGAAAAAAGAAAAGGAGAAGGAAAAGAAGAAATCAAGCACTCCTCCGGTTGCTACTGGGTATCAACCTTTTGATTTGAATAGTTTAGTCAATGTCATCAATCAGCATGATTTTTTGGAGATGGCTAAAGGATTATACAAGGATGTCCTTCCCGCTGACAAGGAGACCATAGAAATGGCTATCATCCGACACCTAATCACTTATGACTTGCATATTGATGATACTGCCAGCAAATTGTCCAAGGAGCTAAAAGAAGCTTTGACAAAAAGGAGGAAGAAAGCAGTGTTAAGAGAAGCAAATATCCGCGCACATGCCTTGGATAAATTGAGTGGTTCCTTAACCAGAGAAGAAAAGGCTACGATTGCTAAATCTCTAACAATCAATTTTGGAACAACAATACCGTAGTGGGTAAAGACCCAGAAGACGAGAAAAGAATAATAAGGAAAATGGAGGAAAAGACTACAAAAATAATTGAGAGCATACTAAAGACAGTGTCTTCTCCTCTGGAGAAGACGAAGCCTAATACTGGTCTGGAAATCGGTCCGGATGAACAGATGGATAAAAGTGTTGATCCGATGGATACCTCCCCTCCAAAGGTTGAAAACAGTGTTCCTGATGTTGATAAGGTAGAAGTTGCTCTGTAGAAGACTTCAGACTTGCAGGAAAATTGATGTAGAGGCACCAAATATGCAGAAGATTGATGAAGTGGCGTTGGGTAACACACAAGATGTGCAGAAAGATGGAGCAGATGCTCGTCTAGAAACTGTCCTTGGTGATCAAAAGAAACCTGACAAAGATGTGGAGATATCTGCAGAGAAGATCTCGGACAAGGAGAAGAGTCTGGAGAAGGAATAGGAAGCAAAGAAAAAGAATGAGGAAGAGAACACTGAAGAGAAGAAGGATGAGGAAATAATCGTTGGTAGATCTTCAAGAAATCCCAAAGATTTTGTCACAGATCTTTTGAACCTTTAGTTACAATATGAGCCAGTGGTAACAATGGAAGTACTACAAGTACCTATCTCACAAGGTCAGGTGGACCTTAGCCAGTTAACTCCCTTGCACAAGTTACACTTAGGTGATATCCTTCACCATTCATCTCGCAAGGAGTTCATCAGATCTCACATGCAGAGTACAGAGATCATTGAGGATGCAGTGAAAGTCCTTCATGAAGGACTTCCGAAGGTGCATGTGGATGAGACTTTAACATGTGCGGAGCAGATACAAGTGTTGCTTCAAGGTTTCAAGGAGCATGCTTCCAAATTGGAGGCAACAATTTTGAAGGAGGCTCAGAAGAAGGTTGAGGAGAGAAGATTAGAGGACTTGGTGAATAAATGTGCAGTTGCACACATCCGGCTACAGAAAGATATAAGAGATTTTGGAAGAAGTGTAAATGAAGTTGTAGCAGCATATCAGTTTTGTAATAGGTTGCCTGATCCTACTAAGGGAATAAAGGATCAAATAGACATCATAGAGTCTCAAATTGTATAATTTTCTAATATAGTAGACCTAAAGAAGAATGTAGACGGTAGCAGTAGATTATAGATGGAAAACGTATATTTACAGTTGAATTTGTTAAATAATTCGATGAAGAAAATAAAGGAGTTTTGCCAGCTCAGAGATATTGCAGATATGAAGCTTACAAGTTTAGTGAAGGTTCTTGAGGATTCTCAGAAGTCAGAACAGTCAATCAAGGTACCTGATAGCAATGAAGAGGTAGAGGATCTTCTTTTGAGAATGGAAAGTCAATGCAACACATTGGCCTCTGCAGCAGATGATTGGAAGTCTACTTGGGCTCAGCTCAAGCTTGTCCACAAGGGCATCATGCCCCCATCCAAATGAGTTGCATAAGTTTTTGCCATCGAGATAATTGTGGTTCTGTATATACACATGCAAATAAGTAGAAGACTATTACAGTGCAATTTTGGTTTTTAGTTGCATTCATTTTGTTGCATTCCCTACGGGGGAGTTGATGTAGTTAGGGGGAGAGATTATAAGTATTGTAAATGTATTGTGGACAAGGATAAGTATTATAGTGTGTTGTAGATATGATATTTTGGTCTCAGGGTTAGCAATGCAGGAAAACTATGGTAACACAGAGTTTGCATACTAAGTTGGAGATGCCCTTTGTCTTTATTGTCAAAAGGGGAGAAATATACTGATGATGCAGAGATCTCACAAGTGTTGCCATCAATGACAAAGGGGGAGATTGTTGCACATATGTGCTATGTGTCGTCATTGATGTGTAACTTGTTGTCATTGATGTCAAACTTGTTGTCATTGATGTCAACTATGGTCCGAAAGTTGAGTTCAATGGTGTTCCCGCATGTTCCGGAGTGATACAGTATTAGAACTCTACATATGTGTTGACAATGGTGTATGGAGATTGCTGGAGATGAGTGTAGATAGTATATTTGGATGTTTCGGGTATATTTCAGAGCTTTGGAGAAGTATTTAGGTGTTTGCACAAGAAATTGACTAAGTATGCTTGTTACGGTGAACAATCTATCAGACAGAGTTCAGTATTTTGGTCTGCATCGTGGTGCATTCATTCATATCATCTTGACATTGTAGTATGATGTTGGTGGATGCAAAAGGATGTCAGACCTCAGGTTTCATGTTCCCATTCGATCCGCAGCTAAAATGGTGATGTTATGAGTATCGACCATGCAAAAACAGTGTATCAATTTGCAAGAATGCTTTGCGTTCCTCCGCCTTCAGTATTTCTAGTGTTGCGGTTCTCTCATATTGGTTTGATGTCAGGTGATGCTATGTTGTGCATCCGCAATTTTTGTAGACGCCACATTACATTTTGAATATGTTTGCTTAAATGGACGGTGTTCTAACATGGTGTGATGCTTCAGACATCTTATTTTCCTTCTGCATGCATTGGAGAATGAATTTGGGGCCGCAGTTTATGTTTTGTACGTTACATCTAATTAGGCTGACCTAATTGATGTTATTTTGTGTTGCGGATGGTACATAAAGAAAGATATCTTTTGGAGAATGGTATGAGATGCGAATGTGATTGTTTATGGTGTGTTATGTAAGTGCGAAGGTGCAAATGTGTAGATAAGCAGTAATTAAGTCAATTTCAAATGTATAGAACAGTGAACTATAATCAGCATTTTAGAGAATGTGCTTCTCTTCAATTCAACAATATTAATTCATTGTAATCATTCCTATTGTATCTTGCCCTAAAGAAGTGATCCTCAATGTTCTGCAAGTCCACTGTATCTTGCCCTAAGGTTGTGTGCTTTAGCCTACAAATCCAAATCATGAGCAATGAACTTCCTTGGCCTTTGGCCTAAAACATTGTAATTAGTTTACATATAGTGAGAGTGATTCTCATCATGGTTTTTCCCGCATTGGGTTTTCCACGTAAAAATCTTAGTGTCCTTGTGTGTTGCTCTTTCTGTTTTAGTTATTTACTTCTACACATGTGTTAATTGGAATAAATGTTTGTTAAATAGTTAAGTTTTAATACATGCGCCCCCCCCCCTTTCCTCAGCATCCAGAAGTGTTCAACACGAAGATGCTCCATAATGTGGATGGGTTGATGGGAAAAGCCTTAAGGGGAATCCCAAATGTACATTATGTAAATTATAATGGTGATTAGAATTCTATTTATAATATTGATGGTTATAAGTTTATTGATCTTTCATAATGATAACTAACCTAGTTGCAAGCTCTAAATCAAGATATAAAGTGGACAATTTACATCCCTACATATATTCCATACCTTATTTGGGAATTCTTGGACAAATTAGAGAAAATTCTCGATAGGGGACATTAAAATACACTACACAATTGTCTTTCCATCCTAGGTTGATGATCATGTGGCATTTGTGGGCAAAGCTTCGTTATAGTAGGTCTATAATTATAACATAGAATTGGCTTGACGCTTTTGCAAGCCAAATGCATATTCACCAAGGTTTACATGTTTGTGAAAACTCAAATGGGGGTGAAACTATAGGCTTAAGAAATGCCTGAATATAATAAAAGCAAGCCTTCATATATCTCATTTCAAATGTATACGAACAATTCTCATAAATTAAATACTTTCAAACTATGCTAGGGTCTGGTGATTCCTTCGTTTCTTGGTTTTCTTCTAGTTAGTCTTATTTTCTTTTGATTTTCTTGAACCGCTCTTGGCGTACAGAGAAAATGTCTCCATATTATTCATTCAAAGATAGTACAGTTGGATTTGGATCCCAGATTTGAGAGAAAGAATCCAGCAATAGCAACTGCTGGAAAAAGATGAACCTTCTTGATAGAAGATCTAGCCTTGGGAAGTCCCCAATTATTAATCTTGACATGGAAGAGTTTAAAGAAAAATATTTCTACTTTTCAAGGTAGAAGTTTGATTGGTAGATTTTTGGGCCCACAGCTGTCTCTAAAATAACTTGTTTGGCTAGGAAAAATTTAAAGATTCAAGAGAAAATGAACTATGGTGAAGACTCATATCTCTTTCAAAATGTGGGCCTTTTCATGAAGCACTAATGAGTAGGTTTTAATTGTTTGAAGGAAATTCCTATGAAGGCACATGTTTGGATACATATGTAAACTCTTCCGTATGAGTTTTGGTCTCCCTATGCTTTTGAGACCATTGCTATTTTTTAGGAGTGGTCATTAATATCTCCATACCTTACCAAGGGCATGGTCAATTTGTCTATGCTAGAATCTATGTTGAATTAGATTTCACTTCTACCCTTCCAAAGAGTATTTACCTACATGCTAGAGCTTTCAAATGGTCTCAAGCCATGGATTATAAAAGTATTCCCTTCAAATCTAAAGGCTGCCATGAATATATTAAATCTCATTCGAGAATGTCCTGCCATTCAAAGAAATTCCTAGATCAAAAAAAAGAATCTTGAAGAGAAAAAGGATCCAAGAGGTTTCATCTTTCTGAAGAAGCAACAAATTGTGAGAAGTAAGCATCCCAAGGTTCCAAGTAACAAGAAAATAGTAGAGTCGTCAATTAATCCTAGTAATGAGGATGTAGTTAAAAGTATTCAATCACATTTGAATATGGGGTTAAATAATGAAAACATGCTAGAGGACTATAATTTCATAGGGGATCTTGAACAACTCTTAAAGGAGAAAGCAGATATCAATGCAAAAAAATCAAGGTAGTCTCAAGGTGGCTTCAAAGTCTCTAGAAGGTTCTCGCTCAAAGCAAGAAAGCATAGGAAAATTAGTCTCTCAGAGACATAATGAAGAGGATAGGAGATTTCGGAAACAATAAGGTGGGAAGATCCAATAGTTATGTTGGTTTACAAACTAAAGTCCAGACAGATGTTGCTGCAAGGAACCAATTCCAACTAGATGCTGTCTTGGTGGCACCAAGAAATCCAAGGTTGATCAAGGATGACTCTCCGGGAACATAAGAGGACTCATCTTCCCTTTTAAGAACCATTTAGTTCAAAGACTCCTGGGGAAATATAATTCAGAGTTTGATTTTTTACAAGAAACTTTGCTATAAGTGACAGATTTCAGGCTGCTTTTCTTTGGGTCAACCTATATATTGTCTTGTTCTCAGAGACTCGCTTGAAAACAAGGATCAACCCAAGGCGATCAGTGTTTACATGCTTACTTTCTTTTTGCATGCATGTAACAATTGCTTTTTCGTGCATCCTTTTGTATGTATATGTCCACATATTGCATGGTTCTTGAAGAGCATGCATGCGTTTAGAAATGACTGCATACAAGCTAAAATGCTAAAAAAAATTAAAAAGTTATCTATGAATTTAACATGCATTGTATATATATAATTCCTGCATGCAAGCCTATTATCTTGGATAGTTTTTTAAAAAGATAGTTAACTTTTACTCCATGTGTCTGGTTTTTGTCACAGATCACTTTAATTTTGGGACTTGTTACTTCCTTTTTATAATAAATTTTCTGAACTTTATCAAAAAAGACTCTCGAATTATTTTTGTGCCACAGTACAAGCGGGTGAACTTAAGCTGTAAAACCAAATGAGCTTTCAAACCAGAGGCCCAGGTTCAAACCCTAGGAGACAAGAAAATGTTGAAATTGGATACAATACTGCCCAGCAGACATACCGTTGATCGTGGTAGCTATGTCAGAGCCTACCTAAAAAGGGAAATTTACGGGCGATTTTGGCAAAGGAGATAACCTCAGTTATATCAGCTAAGTCGAAGGTTTCTACAAGAAGGAAAATTTACAGGTGAAATTAACCAGAGAGATGCTAAGTCAAAGGTTATAGTACCCCAAAATGGGGAATTTGACAAATTTAAAAACATATATTATTAAAAGTAGCATTTGAATAAAAACACATGATTATCCAGTACTAGGATTAAACGTCTGACTGCGCGGGCCTGACATCGAAAATCCTATTAGCATCTACAAGGCAGATAATTCTCAGGCAGCGCATAGTCCATCTCAACGAAGCGGAGATTTATTGATCGGTTCTGAATTACTGCTAAATGAAATTATATGATTAACATCATATCAAGTATTTGCATTGTTTTCCAAGGAATTGAGAGAAAAGGTCTACGCCAGACTAAGGTTAGAGCCATGTTCATCAGAACAAGGCGGCCCATATTTACAGGAAATATATGGCAGTATTGTGATGTAAGGAATATGTGACACGTCCAGGTTTAACTCTTAAAAATGCCGTACATTAAAAATCACCGCACCTCAAATTAAAATAATTATCATAAGCTTCGACTACCCTGGAAAAAATAATTACAGTGTGAAGAGAGCGGAAGAGAGCGGAGGGGAACAGACCTTGAGTTCCAAAAGCTGGCAGCAATAAATGGCGGCTGTATCTCTGAATCATCTGTGCGCTTAAGCCATGGCCGCTCACAGTCTCCCACCTACAATTATTATTAAAATCGCACTCCGCTGAAATTGCAGGCGTCTCGGGCTCCAACTGTGTTTGCAGAAAAGTTATGCGGTGTTGGATATCGGTTTGATGTTTCTTGAGCTTCTCAATTTCTTCTAATAAAGCCTCCCTTTCGACATTTCCTACTCCCGCCATGGCTTTCTGGTCTCTTTAGAAACAACAATCTGAGTCTGCCTTCTTTTTGTCTCCAAAGGGAAGAACTTCGGCTTGCTTCCTTTTTCCCCTCGCGTGCTCCTTTTTTCGATTCCCTCTGTGCAGTCTTCAAAATTCAATTCCTTTTTCCCCTCGCGTGCTCCTTTTTTCGATTCCCTCAGTGCAGTCTTCAAAATTCAATTATTTTTTTTAAATCTTTCATAAATTTGAATTTTTATCTTGCCCGTGGTGTGAAGAAATTGTGCTGATCAAGTTTGGTTGAGTGTAATCATTAAAGGATGCATTATAGATAGATAGATAGATAGAATTTTAAATTGAGGCTAAACATAGCCTATGAGTGCAATAAGGAAAGATTCAGACAATAAAATGAAATAAAAAAAAATCAGGAAACTATTCCAGGCAAATGAATAGTTAAAAATTCAACTAATTACTTCTTGTTTTCTAATTATTATTTTTTATCTTACTTCTTTTATGAGTTTTGATAAGATAGGTTGTTATTTTTGCTATCTTCTCCTTGTCAATAAGGTTTCTAAAGTTCTGACTTTGAGCATATATGTATAATTGTGTTAGATGTTTTTGTATATCTTACACTCTATGATGTAGTGTCATTTAGTCTCCACTAATTCTGATGAGCAGAAACAACAAATTTTATTTGCCTACTCTTCTTTCGGTATTCTCCATCTTTCCATTACGCACCTCAAATGATGCGAGCTAGTTCTGAGTTGAGCTATCAGCATTTTAGCTTTCCACTTTATATCTACTCTTAAATAATAGTTTTGCTTGTGGTTGTGTGTGGGATTAAAATGTTCAACATAATGTTCTCTTTTTCAACCTTGTTGTTTCCTCCACATGGTATCTTTGGCTTTCTCTTTAACATACCTTTTAATTTCAATACTTATGTTTGGGCGCTCCTACATGTTGATGCTCCATTTATTAATTCATTTCGTAATTTTCTTCATCCATGTGCTCTTCCTTCTAGTTAAGTTTCCCCCTCCACAAATTTGGTCCAATGATGTCCCTTCATGTTCTCAATTCTGTTTAAATAGCCTAATAGTTGAAATATCATTGTCACTTTGACTAGAAAGGTTTCATCTTAAGCGAAAACAATCTCATATGGAATTGTGCTTTTTATTGTGAAGTTGTTTGTAATTATCTATTTTTATAATCTTTCTATTTGCCTCCATTTTGAAGCTAATGTATTGTTATCCCAAACCTCACAACCATACAAAACCATAAGCATAACAAGTGGCCTAAACAAGTTCTTATTCGTTTTCCAATCCGATAGTTCTACTGATCTAGATCTATTTTGCAATAGGTATAGAACTTTCCATCCCCTTGTATCCTTCTTGTGCTACAAGTCTCCCAACTAGATTTTTGCAGAAATCAAGACCCAAATACTTGTACCCATCTACTAAATGTAAGGAGTTTCCCTCAAACTCAAAATTATTTTCTTTCTTGGCTCTTTTCAAAGTAAAGATCATGACCTTTTTTTTTCTAATGTTCACTCACATCCCCACTTCTTTCCAAAATTGTTTTTGAGCTTTTAGACATTCTTGTAGATTGTTCATTGATTTTTCCATTAAGGTAAGGTCATTTGCATATAGCCGCAACTTGATCACAAAAGTGGCCAAGGAAACACCTTCAACTCCTTTCTTATTTAACCACTCTTTTAACCTATCTATGTATACTCAAAACAAAGTGGGAGACAAGGGGCAACCCTATTTGACACTAATCTCAAAACTTCTAAAGCCGTCAGACAGACCCTTCCTTGTTCTACTTTGCCTCAAACCTCATCGTAAAGTCCATGGACAAGAACTCCTCTACTTTTTCAATTCTAATTTTGTCCCAAAGTTTGTTTATAGGTACCATGTCAAAGTGTTTTTGAATTCAACATCATAATAATAATAATAAACTTCATTCCCTTATTTATCCTAAGCTTTTTCATCCAAGTGCCTAAGGGTAATAGTTAATGTTAATGTTATAAGGTACTGGGCGGGGGGGGGGGGGGAATCAATGCAANAAGGTACTGGGCGGGGGGGGGGGGTGAATCAATGCAACTACGGATCTACAAAATATTTTCAACAAATTCCAAAGTAAGCAACATGCAGAGCTAAATATAACATAAAAGCATAAGAAAGCATACATCCATGAAATCAACACAATGACACCAATAATTTATCATGGAAACCCTTGTTAGAGGGAAAAACTATGGTGGGAATTATCACCCACAAATCTCACTAGTGCACCAATAAGTCTTGCCCTGTTAGGAGCATTACAACACCCTATTAAGGGTATACCCGGTTAAGAGTATCTATAGCCCGGATAGAAGCTATTACAAAAGGCATGTTAGGAACTACGTTGTTAAGGGATTTGAAACTCCTTCTGAGAGTCACCCTGTTAGAGGATTTAGTCTTCAGACCTGTTAGGATCTTACTTACCCTATTAAGAGTAACCTTGTTATAGGATTTTGATCACAAGTAGGTTAGGACTTACCTTGAGAATAAACTCAAATCAAATTATCTGAAAGTAGCACACTTTTCTTGATAGATTCACTTTAGCACTGCTCAAATCTACATATTAGTATATCTAGATTATATCCTAGTGTTCCGTAAGACAAAGGAGGATCACATTAAGCATCTACAAATGGTAATGTAAAGGTTACATGAAGAGAAGTTAACACTCAACTTAGAAAAGAGTGAGTTCATGAAGCAAGAGTTGGTATACCTAGGCTTTGTTATCTCAGAAGGAAACTTGAAGATAGACACAAGAAGGTGGAAGCAACCTTGAATTGGCCTACACCTAAGTCATCTACAGAGGTAACAAGCTTCCATGGATTAGCACAATTCTATAGGAAGTTCATCAGATAATTCAGTGAAATATGTGCACCTATTTTAGATACCATCAAAGGAGGCATAAAGACCAGATTCTAGTGGAATGAGCATGCTGACAAAGGTTTTGAGACTTTAAAGAGGAGGATGACCACCCAACCTATACTAACGCTTCCTGCTTTTGAAAAAAAATTTACTGTTAAATGTGATGCCATTAATATTGTCATAGGTGTAGTTTTGAGTCAAGAAGGAAAGCCAGTGGCTTTTCACAATGAAAAACTCAGTGATGCAAAGAAGAAGTATTCCTCATATAATTTGGAGTTATATGCATTAGTACAAGCATTGAAGAAGTGGAGGCATTACCTCCTTCCTAAATAATTTATGGTTTATACTGACAGTCAAGCTTTGAGCTTCCTAAATTCATAGGATAAGCTAAGTCACAAGCATATGAAGTGGGTGGAGTATATCCAAGCCTACACCTTCACTATCAAGAACAAGAAGGGACTCCAAAATAAGGTGGTAGATGCATTAAGCAGGAGATTGCTCACAGTTCAAGAAATCCAGTTAAGGAGCATTAGCATAAATAGTTTCAAAGTGTTGTATCCAGAGGATGAGGACTTCTCAGCAATTTACAAGGTGTGTAAAGAGTTCCAAGATCATTTTCATGGTGAGTACTAGAATTTTACTCTCCAAGAAGGTCTTTTGTTTAGGGGAGGGAAACTCTGTGTGCCTAGAGGTTCAATGAGAGAGAACCTAGTGCAAGAAAAATGTAATGGTTCACTTAGTGGACATTTTGGGGTTCATAAGACCTTAGAACTAAATAAAAGATACTAGTATTGGTCGAGGATGAACATGAATATCCAGAAGTATGTAGAGACTTGTATAGTCTATCAAAAAGATAAGGGGACTTCATCCAATACAGGGTTGTATCAACCCCTTCTGATTCCAACTAGACCTTGGGAGTGCCTCAGCATGGACTTTGTGGTTGGACTTCCCAAGACAAAACAGGGATTGGATAGTATCTATGTGATTTTGGACAAATTCAGCAAGATGGTCCATTTTGTGTCATGTAAGACCACCCACGATGCATGTTATATAGAAAATATCTTCTTTACAGAAGAAAAAAGAATCCATGAATTACCTTTAAGCATTGTATCAAACAGAGACTATAAGTTTATGAGTCATTTCTGGAAGACCTTATGGCAAAAGCTTGGTACAAATATTTCTTTTAGTTCTGCATATCATCCACAAATAGATGGGCAGACTGAGGTGGTGAATAGAAGCCTAGGAAACCTCTTAAGGTGTCTCACCAAAGAGTATAGTAGACATGGTATCAGTTACTTTCTCGAGTAGAGTTTTCTTACAGCGACACCATAAATAGATCCACATGTAAAAGCCCCTTTGAAGTAGTCTATGGGATTCATCCCAGGGGTATCTGTGAACTAAGAGACCTTGGGAGTATTGCAGAGAAGAGTGACTATGTTGAGGACTTTTCTCAGTCCATGAGGGAGTTCCATGATACAGTCAAGCAAGCATTAGTGGAGAGTACAACACATACTATGCAGAAGATAGATGAAATAAAAAGAGATGTTCAATTCCAGGTTGGAGACTTGGTAATGGTACACTTAAACAAAGCAAGGTTTCAAAATGGTATTCCCAATAAGCTTCAGATGAGGAAAATAGGTCCTTGTGTCATTCTAGCAAAGTATGGACCTAATTCTAACAAAGTTGAATTACCTGCAGACATCAAACTTGCTCCAGTCTTTAATGTTGCAGATCTGATATCCTATAAAGGACCAACTCTAGAAGGAGACCATGGTCATTCATAAGATGCAGAGGAGATAAAGGCATAGAAACTTCCAGTCACTCCTAAGCCCAAAGTAGAGAATATTTTGAGCTCCGGGGTTGCTAAAAAGACAAGAACCTAAGTATATATGGAACACCTGGTAAAAGAGAAAGGAAAAGCAGATACAAAGGCTACATGGGTGTTGGATACAGAGTTTGACAAGTTAGGCATAGATCCTAACTTGATTCCCACAAGTGGGAGTTGTTTTCTTTTTGTTTAGGGGAGAATGGTGCAGGAGCACCTAGGGTTAAAATCCCTTCTATGTTTTGTTGTGTTCTCTCCTAGTTTCTTAGTCATTTTAGGAAGGTTTAGGAAGAATTTGAAGTGATTTAGGGTTTATTGAGTTTGTTTTTGAAAGAGTTTTTGTTCATTCACTCTTTGTAATGTCCTAGAGGACAATTTGGGTCAGAATGTGGAATGGACAAGTTAGTTGTTTAGGATGGTATTTTGAAGTTGTTTTGTGTCTTAGAGGTTGTTTTTAGGATTTTGGAAATCCATCCAGGGGAGTGAAAACATGAAAAAGTCAAATTGCAAGAAAAGATGAAAAGTTGCTCAAAGCAACATTTTTGCAACTTTGCAACTTTAAAAGTTGCTCGACAACTTTGCACAAAAGTTGCTTTTGTCCTAAAAGTAGTTATTGATCAATTCTAGTGGTTGCTTTGGATAGAGGAAGACTATTTAAGAACTCCCATGTCAATTTTTAGAGGTTGGATGACATTATGTTTGAATTTCCATTGATTGTAAGGTTGTAGACTGGCTCTAAGACAATTTTAGAGCATTTTGAATTGAAAAGACTTGTTAATGGATTAGATTGCTTGAGTTTCCATTTTTTTAGTTTCTTATGAGTGTCTATTAACTCTGTGTGGAAATATTTTGTCCAATAGTTTTCAGTTTGTAGATTCTTGCTAAATTTCTTTAAAGTTGTAGTTCTCTGGTCCAATTATGGACTGTACGTAGAAAATGGCTCCTCGAGGTTCTTAGATCCATGGAAATAAAAATGGGCCTAAATGGAGTTCAAGAGAAGTCATTGTACATATGTTTCCTTTTGGTTTTTTTAGTAGAGGAGTTAGGGTTTATTTTTGAGCTCTTGCCCTAGGCGAGCTTGGCTATAACCCGACTAGGGAAAAAGAGAGACAGAAAGCCAAAAATTGCAAGGTTGGATTGGTAGAATAAATCCAGTGGTTGGAGAATGATAAAATAGAGGTAATATAACCCTCTATGTAGTGGTGGAAATTGGTGAGTTTATTTCATCGGGTTGTAAATGCAAAACCAGAGTAAAGGTCAATTAGCCCTATTTTTAAGGACAAAATCCCTAATTGGTTTAAGGTGTTGTACGGATGACTCAGAGAAGTCTCACCTTGAAAATATTTAAATGTTTTGGAAAAGGGTATTTTTATCCTATAATATATTTGGGGGTTATTTGCAGAATTTGTATGCAAATCAAGAATTTGAAACTGAATAGGGCTACAAGCAGTTTCTAAGCCTAATCCTAGATTGTAGGAGCTCGATGTGTGAAAGGATAATTGATGGGTTAAAACCTATAAGAATGTCCTAAAATGACCTAAGGAGGTAAGAATTCAACCCTGCAAATCATTGTGAATGAGTTGGCTAGTTAATGGGAAATCTACTCTTGTAGGTTCAGTGAGTATTGGAGGATCTTGTTGATAGGGTGGATCTTGGTTGAGAGGGTGAAGATATTGGTGACTTGCCCTTGAGGTTAGGGTTTGTATAATCCCTAATAGATCTAAGAAGGATACCTTAGAAGAGATTCAAGCTAACTCTAGGTGTAGAAGACCATTCCTATCAGATTGGTATCAGAGCCTAAAGATTGGGCTTGTGAAGTGTTGATGTTGTATTTTCCAGAATCAGTAGATTCATCCAAGATGGTGACTAATGCTGAGTTAGAAAAAGATGTAGAAGGGAAGAGGGAGGAGAATAGAATCCTAAAAGAATAGTTGGTAGAGATGGTAGCTAAGTTAGAGGAAGTGCAACTTCGAACAACAGTAGTAAGTGAATTGGTAAGAGAGAATGAAGGGAAGGGTAAATTGGTGGTAGAAGAGGATGTAGTGCCAGAACCTGGCCCTATACTTCAAGAAGAGCCATTTCTTAAGTCTCTAAAAGATATGAGTGGGAAAGACTTCATAGGTAAATGGGTTGTAGTGCATCTATATAATATCCTAGTGTTCAGTAAGACAAAGGAGGATCACATTAAGTTGTATAGTCAGAAAATGGAAGCACTTCCATTATATATTGGTTTATCCTTCCGAGTAAGTGGTTTCAAGTCATGTCAAGTGCCTTGAATGGGTCCCTAACTTGGATATGGCTTTTTCCCCCTATTCTGCCCCATTTCCACTTTTTCCACCCTATTTCTGACACCCCAGACTGAAAAACTGGGACTTTGACCTCAGGGTCAAGGTCGACGTCTACCTTGACTTATTTCAAAGTTGACCTCGACCTTGACCTAGGTCACAATCGACCTTTTTCAGGCCCAAGGCTCAAATTCCATAATTTCAGGGTTTCTGGATGTCAGGCTTTGGAAAAAGTTAATTCTCTCTTTCAGGTCAGCTGTTTCGGTGTTCAGAACAACAAATCTTAAATTATATTTAATATAGGTCCTCTTCTAGGGGTATAGGTCTAATTGAAATTTAATTCTCCTATGTAGGCCTCTCTAGAAGATTGTGCTCTAGTTTCATATAAAAGGAAGATTTCTCGTCTCATTTTCTCTAACCAACAACCATCAACTAAGTGAAAGCTAAGGAGAAAGATTTGAAGCAAGACAAGTAGCCATTGAAGCAATCATCTATCCTTAATCATTCAATAATTCAAGCACTTCTCTCATCAAGAAGATCCATTGGTGGCCATTGAAGGATTCAAGCTCCATGGAGCCCTCTTGTTGAAGATTTCTCCATCCACATTCCTCCAAGCCTCTTCCTATTCAAATACCTATTCAAGATTGGTGTTGAAGATCTACAAGAAATTAATTGGAGACATCCTACATTCTACATTCTACATCCTTTTGGGTGCATACATACTTGTGGATTCACGGATTTGAATCCGCCACAAGGGCGTCTACAAGCAAGGTGAATTTGTTCATTTACTTTGTTTTACTTATGCAATTTCAATTATGCTTTGAGGTTAATTCCAAAATTGGGGTTTGAACAAGGCAAACCCCTTACCCCCCCCCAAAAAAAAAAAAAAAAAAACATTTTTCTTGCAGGTACAGGTTCGAAATAGCAAATCAAAGTGCAGATTCGGATACCCTTTTTAGAAAAATTTTGGGATCCGAAAATAGATTTCCTATCGGAGACATTTTAGGTTGATTATGCCCTAGGTCAGAATCAAAAATTTTGGTTCAATGGTGACATTGACTTGAGACCCGTGCAAATCGGAACTGTGTCAGAACGGAAAAATATTTATGGGTTTTGTTTGTTTCTATGTTTCTATTCCATATCCGGTCTCAGATTTTCCAAAAACTGAGTGCAGCCCCCGAAAATAGCATTCTTCAGATCTGCAACATTTCAAGGTTAGCACTTTTCTCCTATCCATTTTAATTAAATTTCTTAATCTATCTAAACCTATCACACATTCAAATAAATAAATAGGTATTTAAGATCTTCCCCTTTGCTCTTATTTCCAAATGATTGATTCACTTATGCATTGTTCCTTCCTTTTGGGTTAATCAATTTGGATCCTTCATTGTATATCTAAGGATAAAAGGATAGCATCTTATTTACCCCCTACATTTCAAATACATTCTATTTCATACACAAAACATTTCAAATGCCAAACATTTCTTTAAATGTAAGATAACATAATATCATATTTAAAACCAATATTTCTTATCTTACATTTTGGTGAACCCGCGATAGACAACTCTTTCTTTTTGGTGTTAGATTTACATATTTTATGTTATATCTTGCATGCATATTAGATTAGCTTTCTTTTATGTTCTTGCATTTACATTTCAAAAATTAAAAATCAAAATCTTGTGTTTCCTAAATTAGTTCATTTGCATTGCA
>MU225192.1:2366858-2422240 GCA_018584345.1 Thuja plicata | reverse complement strand
AAGAATAGTTATAATGGATGTTCTAGGCTGAAAGTATAGGTTTCAGTAGAGTTGCAATTCATAGCATTCATTTCAGTAAGGAGATAAATGTATTCTTTTCCTGCAGCACTAGTGTAGGTTTCTTTTACGCATTTTTACCTTCCTGCAGCATAAGCAGAATGACTCCTTAAGAAACCTAGTGCACATATCATGCCAACCATTTCAACTATACATCCCTAGGTTGACAAGTTAAATGCACATCATAACAGGAGAAGTATTCCTTAGATTGAATAAACCATTCCTAAGAAAGGCCTTGAGCATGATTATTCCACACCTATTGTGAGGCGGTTCATTTTTGGTGCCGCTGCCGGGGATGGTGTCAAGCTAGGAACATTTTGGAGTCATTCCTAGGTTAGTTTTTAGATTTTTATCCCTAAAAATTGCTTCACAAGCGTGAAGAACTCAATTTCATGCATCGAAGAGAAAGGCGACAAGATGAATATGGCAGATTTCTTCTAGCAGAACCTTCTAATTTGAACGAGGAAGTTGAAGAAGTTGAGTTACCCTTTGAAGACGCAAGCCTCAACTTTCCTGCAGCATCTTCCTCCAGAGCAGAATGATTTGATGTAAGCGACTTCTGACCTTTTGCAAAAATCTTGGCCAGCTTTCTAGATAATTCTGGCCCAAATCCACCTAACGTTAACAATCCAGTAGCTAATGCTCCTTTCCAGCAACAACCCCATAATCAAATACCTCTAGTAATGGCACACCCTACTTTCCCATTTCCTCTCCCAAGCCTTATAAACAATGCTAATCTCAAAAATATACCCATAGCTGCTCTTCCAAGTTTTATGGTCTTATAACTGAGGATCCTGACACTTTCTTATTTGAGTTTGACATACTCTGTCGAAGCTTCGACTATAATACTGATGCCCATAAGCTCAAGTTGTTTCCTGCAACACTGAAAGAGTCATCCTTATGATGGTTCATGGGCTTAGGAGCCAATGCAACAGGTACCTGGGATGAGATGCTAACGCTGTTTCTACAAAAATATAAAGATTATTGCAAAGGTAGTGACCCAAAAGGAGATGATATCTTTAGGATGTCTCAAAAGGAAGACGAAACATTGGAGGACTATGTTTCACATTTTTTTATACACAATGCAGAAGAATCCCCAGCATGTACTGGCATAGGATTCACAAAAACTAGTCTTCTTGAGGGGGGTAAACGACAACTGTTTGGAAGCATTAGACTTGATGGCTGGTGGAGACATATCTCAATCCTCTTGGGATGAACTCAAGAAAATCTGTTAGAATTACTCAAGGTTAACTGTGAAGAAAGGTAGAGGATAGCGGTCCACATTCACAAAAGGGATTGGTTCAGGCTTTTCAAAGCTGGAGATATCTAATTTGCTCAAAGATTTCAAGCAAAATATTATAAATGATGTAGCTACACATCTTGACACAATGACTGCCAAGAAGAAGAATGTAGAAGTTGAATCACAATTGGATGAGTACTATCCACACTGCCGCAAACAGAAGAAAGACTGTGGATGTAAGCTGGTAGCAAACCTGGAAAATCAACATTTTCCAACTGGATACATGAAGATAGAAGGAGACAATGATCAAGTTTTCTTCGTTGCTCAACATCAACCATGGGCTTCACGACAAGGTATGCCACAAGATCCTCTACAGTTTTCAAATTTTAACAATAATCAATGGCAAAACCAAAATTATCAGAACACTTCTCAGTACTCTCAACCCCAATGGCAAAACCAACAGAATAATCAATGGCCTAACCAGAAAAATAACCAATGGCCAAACCAGCAAAATAATCAGTGGCAAAACCAGCAGAATAACCAATGGCCAAACCAACAGAATAACCAGTGGCAAAACTTGCAAAATAATCAGTGGCAAAATTAGCAAAATAATTAGTGGCCTAATCAACAGAATCAATGGCAACTACCGCAAGGAAATTGGCAGCAAACTAATCAATGAAGGGGGCCTCCACAGTGGCCTAACCAAAATTCTGGCAGTCCACAATTACCACCTCTAGTGCAACCACCTGCAATAATGCCACCTCCTATAACAAATAATGCTAATCCAAAGCCAACCCAATTGCCTGCTCAACCACAGCCAAATCCAAACAACATATAGCAGCAGCAACGAATGTACACTATTGACACTCAGCAGTGCCCTACTTATTAGTGATAGCTGATATCCATTTGAGGTCCGACACCACACTATCTACACCTGAATATCCTATTATCACGAAAGTTGTAGACACTCCTGCAACACTACTTCCAGAAGCCACACTGCCAAATACTAGCCAGCCGACTGATATACCCAGCAGAACTACTGTCCAGACTTCAAATCCACCCTTTCCACATAGGCTAAGCAAAGAAATACCTATACCCCAAGAGGAAGAAACATTTGATATTATTAAACAACTGAAAAATATGAATATTTAAATCCCTCTGTTCTAAGCTATCAAAGATATACCTCTTTATGGAAAGGCTATTAAGGAAGCATGCCTTAAAAATACAAGAAGGAAGAAGAAAGACCCTAAAATAGTACATGTTGTAGGGAAATTAGCAGATATCATGTTAGGAAAAGTGGTAATACCAAAGTATTCAGATCCTGGCAGTCCAGTAGTCGACCTGATAATAAATGGACAGATTGTGAAAAATGCTCTAGTTGATTTGGGAGCAACAATAAATGTGATGACTAAAGATACAATGCATAGGCTAAGCATATAAGGCTTTAAGAACAACAGCCATAGTGTTACAACTTGCTGATAGTTCAACTGTTACTCTAGAGGGCCTCATAGAGGATGTGATAGTAACCTTAGATTCATGGGAGTATCCTGCTGATTTTATTATCCTATCACCGAAAGTAAACTTTGCTAGTTATCCTATAATCTTGGGAAGACCCTGGTTAGTAACCACTAATGCCAAAATTAATTGCAGATCAGGTAGTATGACAATTTCAAATGGTCAAGCCATAAGAAATTTAGCCCTATATCCTCCTGCCCAACCTCAGTCAGACTTGGGAGAACCTATTTGGCCAGACTTAGGAGATGAGGAGGAAGAGATGAATTCAGTAGCCCAACTCATGATGTTGCACAGGAAATCTTTTCTAAAGATGCAAGAGGAAGATGATGTGATACATAGCATTCTTACCAATGAATGTATTGTGGCTAAAGATGTTTCAGAAAGTTTTGTTTTACATCTATGTACTTATGAGGACTGTATGTCTCCAGCAAACCCTGAAATGATTGATCAATTACTGACAAGTGAAATAGTTAGAAGTCCAGTGCTCGAAGTGTTAATGGCAGAGCTAACAACAATAGTGGAACTATCCTCTAGACATAACCTACATGTAAATAACAAGCTGTCCCAATCATAGCTAGCATTGTTAACCAAGCTCCTCAGTCAGCATGAAAAATCCTTTGAATGGGATTATGGAGACATGGAGGGACTCACTCCAAAACTCTGCACCCACAGAATCTACATCAGTGATGGAGGATTGCCACTTCGTCAACCACAGAGGAGAATAAATCTAGCACTAAGAGAAATAGTTAAAATTGAGTTGTAGAAGTTGTTGGATGCTGGATTCATCTATCCAATCTCTGGCAGCAAGTGGGTATCACCATTGGTAATTGTACCTAAGAAAGGAGGTAAGTGGTGGATATGTGTGGATTACAAAGAATTAAATAATGCTACAAAGAAGGACCACTTTCCTTTAGCTTTTATTGACCAGGTCTTGGATAATTTGGCTGGAAAGAAATATTTTTCCTTTCTGGATGGATACAGTGGTTACAATCAGATAAGCATTGCCCCCGAAGATCAAGAAAAGACCACATTCACATGTCCTTGGGGCACATATGCCTATTCAGTATTACCATTTGGATTATGCAATGCACCTGCTACCTTTCAGAGAGCTGTGATCAACATCTTTGCTGATATATCCCATGATTGCATGGAAATCTACATGGATGACTTCACTACATTCGGTGTCACATTTGAGGAAGCTTTGAAGAAGTTGGAGAAAGTACTAATCAGATGTGAGGAACATAACCTGTCTCTCAACAGTGAAAAGTGCTTTCTGATGATGCAAGAAGGAGTGGTGTTGGGACATTTTATCTCCGAAGCTAGAATCCAGGTAGACCCTGTGAAGATAGAGGTAATTCTCACACTCCCTATTCCTACTAAGCAAAAAGAAGTTTGATCTTTCTTAGGTCACGCTGGCTATTATAGGAGGTTTATCCAGAACTTTAGTCAAATAGCTAGTCCTCTGTACAATTTATTTACCAAAGAAGTTGAATTTGCTTGGACAAAAGAATGTGACGAATCCTTCCTGCAGCTCAAGTCACTTTTGACAACTGCACCAGTCCTTAGGGGTCCTGACTAGACTTTGCCATTTCACATTCATACAGATGCTTCAGACTATGCTGTAGGTGCTATCTTAGGAAAAAAGACTAAAAACCTTGAAAATGCAATATATTATATCAGTAAGAGTCTACATGGACCAGAGTTAAACTATACAGTGACTGAAAAAGAATTGTTAGCGGTAGTTTATGCTCTGAATAAATTTTGCCATTATGTGACTGGTTATCCTATCTATGTTCATACTAACCATGCAACAATTAAGTATCTCATGAACAAACCTGCCATCACAGGCAGGTTAGCAAGATGGCTTCTTCTTTTGCAAGAATTTGATATAACAATCATTGACAAGCCAGGGAAAGAAAATGTGGTAGTTGATAATCTATCTAGACTTCATCATGCTGGAGAAGATACTACTTTGATAGATGATATATTTCCAGATGAACATTTGTTTCATATTGCTGTCCAAAATCCACGGTATGCAGATATCGCTAACTACCTAGCAGCTAATAAAATGCCAACACATTTCTCTTATAAGGAAAAGAAGCTGCTTGTAGAGAAAAGCTTCCATTTTTCTTGGATTGATAGCACATTATTTTACACTAGACCTGACCAAGTCATGAGAAGATGTGTGAGAGAAGATGAGAGATGTGACATTCTTCATGCATGTCACAATGAACCATGTGGAGGGCACTTTGCAGCCAAATGAATAACATAGAAGATTTTAACAACTAGCTACTATTGGCCTACACTTCACAAAGATGCAGCAAGTTATACAAGGAAGTGTGACAAGTGTCAAAGAATGGGCCGACCAACAAGATCAGATGAAATGACCTTAAACCCACAGGTGGTGGTAACACCATTTGATAAATGGGGCATGGACTTTATTGGCCCAATAGACCCTCCATCCAATGGGAAATCATACATTCTAGTATGCATAGATTACCTGACCAAATGGGTCGAAGTCAGAGCAATGAAGCATGCCAGAGATCATAAAGTTGTTGAATTTCTGTATGAAGAAATTTTTACTAGATATGGCATGCCAAGAGAACTTATTACTGATCAAGGTACACAATTCACCTCCAATCTGATAATAGAGCTCATGAAGGAATATAATATCAGACATCAGAAATCAAGACCCTATCACCCCCAAGCCAATGGACAAGCATAAGTAACAAATCGGGAAATAGAAGCAATTTTAACAAAAATAGTTCATTTGCATCGCCGAGACTGGAGCAGCAGACTATCAGAAGCCGTCTGGGCATATAGAAAAACATGGAAGACCACCACAGGGTTCACTCCATTCAAACTGTTATATGGTAAAACAACAATGCTACCGATTGAGTTTGAACACAAAACATTAAGAATAGCACTGGAGTTAAATATTGATCTTCCTGTAGCACAAAGGGAGCGCTTGTTGCATCTCAATTCTCTGGATGAAATGCGCAAGTCTACCTTCCAGCACACAAAAATTGTCCAAAAGCAAAGAAAATAGTGGCATGATACCCATATTAAGAGTAAATAGTTCAAAGTTGGAGATTGGGCATTGTTATATGATTCCAGATACCAAGAGATACTAGGAAAGCTGCAGACACGATGGCTGGGTCCATATGAAATAAGCCATGTATTTGCAAATGGAGCAGTCCAATTGACCACAATTGACCCTATACACTTCAAGCTACTCATTAATGGACGTAGATTAAAGTTGTATCACCAGCCACAGATGAAAGAGGGCTTCCTGTAGCAATTCAACTAGCCAGTTTTAAAGGATCAACAGGTAACACTTCCTGCAGCAGAGGGTGTCAACCTTCTTCCTGCAGCTCTTCAATAAGAATTCCTTCAAAGCATGACCATAATAAAAAACTTTATGTTTACATAAAGTTCAAATTCTTCATTCACTTTCTACTTCTTCTTTTTCAACCCACTTCATTTCTTAATCTTTCATCCACCCACCTTCCACGTCATCGTATTTTAATGCTTTCAATAAAAGATCGTGTGCTGACGCATGCCAACTGCCGACGCCGTCATTCCACTCTCACCAATATTTCCTAGCATGTGTGATGATCAATTAATAGGTAAGATATTTTCAAATTTATTTCCATTTTTAGCACATGTATTTAGTTGGTTATATCGAATACTGCAATAAATGTATCATTGCCGCCTTAATCCAGTTCCGTACCTTTTGCCAAGTCTAACAAGTGAGGACACTTGTCAATATTTCATAGGGGGCAAAAAAGTGTGCCAATTTCTAAAAATGTCATTTCTATTTACTCATTAAAGATCCTCAAATCTATACTTCGGCCTTGTCTTAATTAAAATCTAGCTGTCACATCACACAAGTGTCAAATGTCATACCTTTATTCCAAATAAATCCCTAACTGTCAGACTAGATGTGACCCAGTATTAAAACCATGACATAACTCTCGCTCTCGCATGAATATCTATGATTCATTCTGTTAAAGTACATTATTATTGATCATATCAAGAATACCAGAAGAATGTGAAAGAGGGTCTGTGGTTTTACAAGAAGTAGTCTAAAATTCAAAAGGGAAGAAGGTAATTATCAAGAACAGAGCAGAGGTTGAAAAGAGCAGAAGTTGAATTTGGTAAAAATGGGGGGCCAATTGCAGTGGCATGAACCAGTGGTTCATGGTATTTTACTATCTGATGTTGAGGCAGTGAGAAGATTTAATGCCTGTGGATGGCTGGGGTATTTCTTAAAATTGATGGAGTTTGATGAGGAAGCAGTATCAAAATTTGCAAACACATTTGATGAGGGCCAAGTGACGGTATGGGGGTTGCCAGTTGTTGCAACAAAGGAGTGAATAGAGAAAGTGACCAGTTTTCCACCAGCAGGGGAGCACTATCCCAATGCCCATGATGCTAGGTCAGCCAGGGCTCAATTCACCCTACCAGGAGACCCTCCATTGGAGATCACTAAATACGGATGCAAAAAGATGTCCATTCCTCCACCATACCAGGAGTTGGCTATGCACATTATAAGGTATTTCACCTATGAAGGACGATTCTCTAATTTACATACACATCATTTTAAGCTGCTTAGTTATGTACGACATAATATCCCAATGAATGCACCCAATTTTCTATTTAATATGCTGTGCATTAGTGCCGAAGAAACCCAGAAAGGGAAAGACAACTCTATTACTCACCATGCCCTGATTAAATTACTCATAGAAATATCTCTTAGGGATGCCTCCCCTATGACATGGGAATATTTCATCCATCATAAAACCCTTCAACCTCAAATTACCCCTAATGTGCAAATTAACCAAGATAATGCAGTTTCCCCTGATCCAGTTGCCGAGCAAAATAACCAAGGGGCAGAAATTGAAAATTTACAAGAAAATGTGCCTTTAACTACTCACATGAGAAATATACCTACTGTCGCCTGAAAAAAAGGAAAATAGAAGTTAGTAGAAGAAACTTCAGTTCCTGCAGCTGAACCACGAAACACTCAAGTCTCAAGAAAGAAGAGAATGAAGTCCATTCCTGCAGCCACTACTCCTGCAGCAAAGAAAACAAAAAGGGTTAGTAAGAAAAAGGCCATAGAAGTTGAGTAAATCCCTATAAGAAGAAGTTCCAGGATGAGAGGGAATATTCCTAAAGTTCCCACCGAAAGCCAGCCCTCTTCTCCCAAACAATTTGAGGAGGAAACTCCTATCCATATTGTTCCGGATGATTCTCCCAGCCAGTCTAAGATTCTTGACATTCCTCAAAATCTGGAAGAGGAGTGTGAGGATGAGCCAAATGTATGTCAAAATGACCTAGGATTTAGTCATTAGTATGTTCCAACTCGTGAGGAAGAAACCCCTATAACTCACCAGCTGCCTTGCACAAGAAATGCTTTAGTTTCCTATAAGCGAACTTGGTTAGTAAAATTCTTAGAGTAGTTATGGAAAGAACAAAGGAAGAAGAATAACCAAGATGAAAATAGTGGTCCGATTACTCTACAAATGCTTCTTTTCTAGTTATATAATAAACATGTGCTGACAACCACTCTATATGGAGAAGAGAAAAATAAATTGAAGAAAGTAATAGCAGAACAAGAAGAGGAAATTGCAGAATTGAAAGATCAGTTGGCAAGACAGAAACAAAGAATGGAACATGCCCTTAAACTAACTGACCAGGTAATTACTTGTAGACCTCCACCTAGGGTCTATACCATCTGTCTAAAAGAACAATTCCTCCTATTTCAATTGATGATGACCCTCAAAGATGTAAACGTAGAGTTCAAATCAGCCCAGGAATTCTATGGTTTATTCCAGACACTTCCATCTTGGCAACAAAACCTACTCTGTGAGTTGTATGTGCATAATTTCATCATCCCTATAGAGACTGAATGAAATCCTCTGCCTTACATAGGGGATATACACCTAAGGGCCCTGATGTCATGGATGCACAACGAGGCTAACTATGATAGGCAGTTGGAGAATTACAGAGAACTTGAGAAAACATAAGCCCTACCCTTAAGAGTAGAAAGCAGTCAACCAGAAGTAATCCTGAGAGATTGGTTTAGACTGACATATGGGAATGTTAAAAAGGAAATCAAAGATAAATTTTTTAAACTCAGAGTAGATGTGTATGCAGAATATGACAGCATGTCCTATTTTGTCTTCCAAAGAGCCTTAACTGGTGCCAAAAGTAGATGGGGTAGATTATCAGAGGTATTCAAAAGATCAGAACCACATAGCCCCATTAACCTTGAAGCAGCTATACACCGGGCACCAAAATACATAGCGCTAGGTAGGCAAATCAGGAAGGAGCTCT
Organism: Thuja plicata; assembly: GCA_018584345.1. Classification (NCBI taxonomy): domain Eukaryota; kingdom Viridiplantae; phylum Streptophyta; class Pinopsida; order Cupressales; family Cupressaceae; genus Thuja; species Thuja plicata. The sequence goes on along the minus strand of MU225192.1, from coordinate 2,413,086 downwards.
GGTGTCCGCTCACAATGCAGCCGCCCATGCTTCTTTGGCCCTTGTATGATATCAACACTACCAGACTTGACAGGCTGCAGGAAGATCACAGAAGGGAAGTTTGGGAAGAACAAGAGGATTATACTACTCCTTTAAGAGTCAGAGGTGAGGAATAACTGAAGTTGGTGACTATAGGTCAATTGCTAGAAGGTGTAATGCTTGAGGAAAAGCATTTGATTAACCAAGGGGTAGATGATAAGGCCAAATTATTGCCTCTATTTTGTATAATTTTAAATACTCTGTTCTAGTTTTTGACAAAATATTTGAGAGCCTAGCCAGTCAAAACTTGTGATAAAGTCCATATAGAACTGATAAACCATGGGTAGATGTTTTTGACATACTTTTCTAATATTATACATATAGTGCAGTATTTCATAAAACCATCATAATATATGTTCTAATATCTAGATATTTAATTTGATTAAGCTTGTTGCATGAATGTTTCCGCATCATAACTAACTTGACAGGAGAGAAAGTGGCTGGAGAGTGGTCGACAACATTCAAGGAGGACTGTTGAGGACCAGCTATAGTGGAGTGATCATTATAGCACCAAGAAACACGACTACTACAATGGAGCCATTATTCCAAGACGCGGGGATGTAGTGTGCCTATATTCCCTCTACACTTTAGTATGTTGAACGGGTCGCTCGAGCTTCATTACCCACACCACGGGCTGTTGCATTTCCATCTTCTTCTCTGGCATGTTTACAGCAAGGATAGTTTCTTTTCTATTTTGTAATAAGTGTTCGATCCTCTATATATAGGGATTGGACCGATAGTTTGACGTTAGCTAGGAAAATGAGAGATAGAAGTTTTTGAAAGAAAACTATTGTATCTTGCAGCAATCTATTTCAAGTTCCATGTCTTGTTTCTATGTAATGAGTTTTTGAAATGCAATGAAGTAATTATTGGTTTACGTTCTGTGTTAATAGTTTAGCAGAAACTGACCAAGGGGGCCCACTTGGGAGTTGGAATAGGTTAGAATAGAATAGATTTCATTTCCATCATTTTTACCATTTCTAGTATTTCCAGTATTTCATATAGAAGTTACAATTTCTTCCTGCAGCATCGTACCTTGTGAGTGTTCCTGCAACATCTGCAAGAATAGTTATAATGGATGTTCTAGGCTGAAAGTATAGGTTTCAGTAGAGTTGCAATTCATAGCATTCATTTCAGTAAGGAGATAAATGTATTCTTTTCCTACAACACTAGTGTAGGTTTCTTTTACGCATTTTTACCTTCCTGCAGCATAAGCAGAATGACTCCTTAAGAAACCTAGTGCACATATCGTGCCGACCATTTCAAGTATACATCCCTGGTTTGACAAGTTAAATGCACCTCATAACAGGAGAAGTAGTCCTTAGATTGAATAAACCATTCCTAAGAAAGGCCTTGAGCATGATTATTCCACACCTATTGTGAGGCGGTTCAACCCACGTGTTGCCTTAGTGGACGATTCTTCGCTTTTTAGGACGAATCCCGATTTGGGTAGCTTAGAAGGATACTGGATAGACTCTGACTCTTCGGTCACCAATGACAATATCATTCACATTTATAACCTTGAACCAGTCCTTGACCCGCCTCTTGTTCATCCTAACCTCATTGATTTGTCACAACACTATAAAGAACTTGAGCTCTTAACATTTCAAAATGATTATGAGATAACTTGTTACCTAAATGCCATTGAACCCATAGTCTCTTCCACCAGTGAACCGACTACCAGCATGATAGAGCTAGACATCAAGTACCTTAGTCACAAGATAAAAAGAAAACAAAATCAAAAGAATAGGAATTCTGATGGCAAAAACCATTGTGTGGCAGTGTCAGAACCAAAAAAAGTAAAAAGAAATGACGTATCCAAGGGTGAAAACCTCTCCGAGGTGCCTAAGGATGAGGTACTTGATCATCTCCCCAGATAATTTCAAGATAGATATTCAATGCTTATTGAACAAGGTGTGTTGTTTGTTTCTCCTCATGGGTACATGATTCCTAAGTCTTACAAGTTATTGTTCCCATGTACAAACAACATTGCTAAATATGAAGCTTTAATGAACGGACTTAAGATGGACATAGAATGGAGAATCACAGAGTTACACATTAATGGGGATTCACAGCTGATAATCAACTAAGTTAATGATGAATATCAAATAAAAAAGGAGAAATTGGTACCTTACAAGCAAATGGTTGATTCCTTGAAGCGATACTTCACATTTGTCACATTTCAGCAAATCCCTAGAGCAAAAAACAAAGCAGCTGATGCTATGGCTACACTTGCTTCACTCCTTCAGATAGAGAAACATGAATCCATATTTGAATTCTTGGTGGAAGAGCTACATCACCCTATCTATGACTCCCAAGAAATCCATGTCATTTGTACCCTTGTTGGTTGTGATTCATCCCGTTATGGTGCCATTTACTCATACCTTTGTGATGCCATTATACCTGAAAGCTTTAACCAATCTAAATGCATAAACCTCACCTAAAATGCCTCTCACCATTCCCTTATTGCTGGTGATTTGTATAGGAGGGGTCTAGATGGAACACTTCTTAGATGCTTAGAAAAGGAAGAATCAAACCAAGCGTTAGTTGACATCCATGAGGGCATCTGTGGGGGACATTCCAATGGTCTTTCCATGGCCCAAAGGTTGCTTAGGGCAGGGTACTATTGGCCTACAATGCAGATTGACGCAGTAGATTTTGCAAAGTCATGTGAAAAGTATCAAAAACATGGTAACCTGATACATGATCCAGGAAGGGAGCTCATTCCTTCTATATCTCATTGGCCATTCTAGCGCTCGACCTTTGATCTTGTTGGGAAGATTCATCCCAACTCATCAGGTGGACACAAGTTTATTATCACTGCTACTGATTACTTCACTAAATGGGTAGAGGTTTTCCCCCTTTCTGTTGCCTCGGGCAAGACAGTCTCTCTATTCATCCTGAACCATATCATCTATTGATATGGAGTGCCTTTCGAGATTATCACTGATAATGGAGGCCAGTTCAAAAATAAGGACCTTAAACAACTCTGCAAGAAATGAAAGATTAAACAATATTGGTCCTCCATTTACTTCTCGCAAGGAAATGGTCAAGCAAAGGCATCCAACAAAACCATTCTTAAAATATTACATAGAACAGTCTGTAAGAATGGTAGAGATTGGCACTTACAGATAAATCTGGCTTTGTGGGCCTATAGAATGAGTATTCGTACTCCTACTAGGGCTACTCCTTTTTCCCTTGCATATGGCATTGAAGTAGTGCTACCTTTGGAGGTTGAGATTCCTTCACTTAGAGTTTCCCTCAAAGGTCTAGTTACAGATGAAGACTACCGCGCCATGAGACTTCAAGAGTTAGAACTTCTAGATGAGAAGTTTCAAGCATCATTTGACCATATGAGGGTTTATCAAAAGCGCATGTCCAAAGCCTTCAACAAAAAGGTTCATCCTAGAGAATTCCAAGTAGGAGATCTTGTCCTATGTGAAAATCCTAATAATCAACAACATAGAGATCAAAAGGGTAAATTTGAACCTAATTAGCTTGGACCTTACATCATTACATCAGCTTTTGGGTCAGGTGCTTATTTACTATCTATAGCAGAGGGAGAGCAACTCCCTAATACTATCAATGTCTTGCACCTAAAGAAGTTCTATCCATGATGCCCATTCTGTCTGGGGGCATCGTTTGTACATAATTATTGATCTTGAAAAAATCCCAAAAAATGATATATTGTCAAAAATTCTAAAAATCAGAAAATGTCCTAAAAAAATGATCATCTTAGTGAAAACCTAGCAATAGGCACTTTGATGTATCTCCAAAAAAAATTATATATTCCAAAAATACAAAAGAAGTAAAAAAATAAAAAATTCAAAAAAAATAGAAAAAGTGTCTTGGTGAAAGCTTGGAATAGGCGCCTTGGTAGAAAAAAATTGCAATAAAATCCAAGTGGTGAAAACATGGAAACGGGTGCTACTTGAGGCCTTTGCACCCCTATTTCTTAGCGCGTGTCCTCAACACTTAGCCTTTCTTCATCATGCCTTTTCCTTGTTGCCTTGGTTTGGAATTGGTCTTTGTCTTTGTCTAGGGGGTATAACTGTGTTAGCTTCAGTCTCTTGGACGCGTTAGTCTTTAGGACATCTCACAAATAGTGTTTTTCAACACCGCCCCAACTGTATTTTTCAATACAAGCCCTGACATCGATTATTTTTCAACACTTATTGGTTTGGTCTTACCCAGTTTTGTCATGAGATCTTACTTTCTTGAAAGCATTCGATCCTTATCCTCAGAACTTGGTATTAGTTAACACACTTAAATTTTTAAACACAACACTAAAATGCTTAAGCTATGTCATGATCTTTTCTTTGTGTGTTGAATGTTATTGATTTTCGTTGAGTGTCCTTGTCTAATAAGTCTCTCCGGGATGCATAGCTAGAGGACTTGGGGCATGGGGCATGTTTTTATTTGCTTTCTTCTTGTGGGTGTGGTCTTGAAACTCTTGAGTGTCTCTTATTGTTCCCTTGAAACACTTAGGATATTTGAGGCTTCATCCTTGACTATTTTTGCATAACTGTTTTGTTGGTCATCCCGGCATCTATACCTTGATGCGAGCGTGGGTTGCTACATTAAATTGGGTAAGCTAACATCGAAGTCATCTTGAACTTTATGTCTTTGATGCTTATGTTAGAATCTTTCCACATTCCAATCTGATATAAATCACATTCATATCTTCATAGTTGCACTTGTGACTGGTGATGATTGTGTGATTTTCTGATGTCCGTTAATAATGGCCCAATGATGAAAATAAGTTCCTTAACATTCTCTAATGAATGATGAACACAAATTCCTATGTTACGGTTTCTCTATTGCAAGTACACCTTTGCATTTTCATGTAGCTTGCATTGTTAGACTTCATGTTAATTTGCATTTTTAGGCTGCATTATGAGTTTGAGAAGGTTTTCTTTCATCTTTCTTGTGGACTTTTAATCAATTGTGGTCATATTTGATCTTCATTTACTTATCTTCTTTTGTGATCTCAATCAAAATTTTCCATCTTAAACAGTTGATTGATTTTAGGGCATTCTCTTTCTTAAGGCAAATTCTCTTTCTTCTCTCCATTTCTTTTTACCTCTTCCAAACTTCTATCTTCCATTTTCTTTCACCCCACTTCTTTTCTTCTAATTCAATCTTGGGGCATAATCTTTCATGCTTGATGATCTACCTTGGTTCTGTGATCTTTATATCTTTCATCTTACATCAATAACCTTATCTTTAGTTTGATTTGATCAAATTTATCAATTTGTTGTTTCTCCTCTATCTCATTTCGATTTTGATCATGAGGGGGAAGTACCTATCAAATTTCAATCCTTGATTTAGCTTTATCAATCCTATCAATTACTCCTCTTGGGGAAACCTTGCCTAAGATTATTATCATGGACATGTCAATTACCAATTTACAGGGGTGTTGACCTTGTCTTTTTCAACCAGTTTATCTTTGTCCTGATGTGTTCCCATCCGTCAATCACACGTTTGGGTTGTTTTGTGATCCCAAATTGATCTCACACTTCAACTGCATTCTTTGACTACGTGTGTTCCTATAAAGACGACACATTAGTCAAAGAGGGGCAAATGTATGCACCCTAAAATGGTTGCCTAGACTATGGGCGCCCATTCTTCAATTTATCAAATGACAGAATCAATTTATCAGATTCCTGAATCAATGCTTTGCAACATTTTCAATTCAAATCAATTTCCTTGATCAAATCATAATTAATTCAATTATTTCAATATTTCCTAAGGTTTGATCATTTCATCAATTATCTTATTTAATTAAAAGAAAACAGTCCCTTTTTATTAAATAAAATAATCTTATTTAATTAAAATCCCTTTTTCATTAAATAATCTTATCTTATTTAATTAAAATCTCTCTTAATTAAATAATCTTATCTTATTTAATTAAAATCCCCCTTTTAATTAAATAAAATAATCTTATTTATTTAAAAGAAACTCCCTCTTTTAATTAAACAAAACCCCCACTTAAATCCCTCTTTGTGTTGAAAAAGGAAATAAATTAAATAAAAATAAATAAAATTCTTTTTTCTTCACACATATTCCTAAGTGGTGGGCTTTTTTCCTTTTAATCATAGCCTTTGATTTTTCCTTTTGAATATATGAGCACATGGATCAACCAAGATTTAATCTCCACCATTGCTCGTTTCTTTTTACCTCTTAATCTCTACCATCCATTTCTCTTTAAAAGGAAACCTCTCCTTCTCATTTGGAGATACACTTTTACACTATTGTTATGTTGGAGGTTTGGAGAGAGATTTTGGAGGAGATTTTGAGCATTTGAGCTTGAACCATGCAAATTCTCTTCTTCTTGTCTTCTTCTCTCATGCATCCATGGCAATCCATTTAGATTAGATTCATATTAGTTTAGATTCATTTATCCTTTCAATAGATTAATTTTCCATATTTCCTTTCATAGATTAATCCTTTCATAGATTAATTTGCATATTTCCTTTCATGCATTGTTATCATATAGATTAGTTTCCTTCCATGCATTGTTATCATATAGAATAGTTTTCATTCTCATTTGCAATGCATATTTGGTGATCATGGAGACAAGCATTCTTGCTTTTCTTCTTTGAATCTCTCATTGCATGGTGTACTTGCATGGGCATAACTAGGTCTAAACTGAGGGCCTTCATCACAAACCCTTGCACTCCATGAATAGGGAGATATGAGTCACCATTTGAGACCTCATTCTTGAGTAATCTTGAATATAATGACGCATAGAAGTGTGTCAACATTTTAGCACATAGATAGTATCTATGTGATTATGGACAGATTTAGCAAGATGGCCCATTTTGTGCCATGTAAGACCACCCATGATGCATGCTCTATAGAAAATATTTCTTTAGGAAAGAAATGAGAATCCATGAATTACCTTTAAGCATTGTATCAAATAGGGACTCTAAGTTTATGGGTCATTTCTGGAAGACCATATGGAAAAAGCTTAGTACAAATATTTCTTTTAGTTCTGCATATCATCCACAAATGGATGGGCAGACTGAGGTGGTGAATAGAATCCTAGGAAACCTCTTAAGGTGTCTAACCAAAGAGTATAGACAGACATGGGATCTGTTACTTTCTCAAGAAAAGTTGTCTTACAATGACACCATAAATAGATCCACCAGTAAAATCCCCTTTGAAGTAGTCTATGGGATTCATCCCAGGGGTATCTATGAACTAAGAGACCTTGGGAGTATTACAGAGAAGAGTGGCTATGCTGAGAACTTTTCTCAGTCCATGAAGGAGGTCCATGATACAGTGAAGCAAGCATTAGTGGAGAGTACAACACATACTAAGCAGAAGGTAGATGAAAGAAAAAGAGATGTTCAATTATAGGTTGGAGACTTGGTAATGGTACACTTAAACAAAGCAAGGTTACAAAAAGGTATTCTCAATAAGCTTCAGATGAGGAAAATATATCCTTGTGCCATTCTAGAAAAGTACGGACCTAATGCTTACAAATATGAATTGCCCGTAGACTTCAGACTTTCTCCAATCTTTAATGTTGCAGATTTGATGTCCTACAAAGGACCAACTTGAGAAGGAGAGAATGGTCATTCGGAAGATGCAGGGGAGATAAAGGCATTATAACTTCTAGTCACTCCTAAGCCCAATGTAGAGAAGATTTTGAGCTCCAGGGTTGCTAAAAGGAGAAGAACCAAAGTAAATATAGAACACCTTGTAAAATGGAAAGGAAAAGAATATATAGAGGCTACATGGGTTTTGGATACAGAGTTTAACAAGTTAGGCATATATACTAACTTGATTCCCACAAGTGTGAGTTACTTTCTTTTTGTTTAGGGGAGAATGATGCAGGAGCACCTAGGGTTAAAATCCCTTATATGTTTTTGTGTGTTCTCTCCTAGTTTCTTGGTCAGTTTAGGAAGGTTTAGGAAGATTTTGAAGTGATTTAGGGTTTATTGAGTTTGCTTTTGAAAGAGTTTTTGTTCGTTCACTCTTTGTAATGTCCTAGAGGATAATTTTGGTCAGAATGTGGAATGGACAAGTTAAAATATTTAGGAGGGTGTTTTGAAATTATTTTTTGTCTTAGAGGTTGTTTTTAGGATTTTTAAAAAACATCCAAGGGAGTGAGAACATGGAAAAGTCAAATTGCAAGAAAAGATGAAAAGTTGCTCAAAGCAATAATTTTGCTACTTTGCAACTTTAAAAGTTGCTTGACAACTTTGCACAAAAGTTTCTTTTGTCCTAAAAGTAGTTATTTATCAATTCTAGTGGTTGGTTTGGACAAAGGAATACTATTTAAGAACTCCCATGTCAAGTTTTTGAGGTTGGATGACATTTTGTTTGAATTTCCATTGATTGTAAGGTTGCAGACTGGCTCTGAGACAATTTTAGAGCATTTTGAATTGAAAAGACTTGTTAATGGATTAGATTACTTGAATTTCCATTATGTTAAGTTTCTTATGAGTGTCTATTATCTCTGTGTGGAAAGGGTTTGTCTACTAGTTTTCATTTTGTAGATTCTTGCTAAATTTCTTTAAAGTTATAGTTCTCTGGTCCAATTCTGGACTATACATAGAAAATGGCTCCTCAAGGTTCTTAGATCCATGGAAAGAAAAATGGGTCTGGATGGAATGCAAGAGGATTCACTTTACATATGTTTCATTTTTTTTTTGTTATTAAATGAGTTGGGGTTGATTTTTGAGCTCTTTCCCTAGGTGAGTTTGGTTATAGCCTAACTAGGGAAAAATAGAGACAAAAAGCCACAAATTACAAGGTTGGATTGGTAGAAGCATTCTAGTGGTGGGAGAATGATAAAATAGAGGTAGTACAACCCTATATGCAGTGGTTGCAACTGGTGATTTAATTTCATCAGGTTGTGAAGGCAAAACCAGAGTAAAGGTCAATTAGCCCTATTTTTAAGGACAAAATCCCTAACTAGTTTAAGGTGTTGTACGAATGACTTGGAGCAGTATAACCTTGAAAATATTTAATTTTTTGGAAAAGGGTATTTGGATCCTATGATAGATTTGGGGGTTATTTGGAGAATTTGTAATCAAATCAAGAATTTGAACTTGAATAGGGCTACAAGCAGTTTCTAGACCTAATCCTAGATTGTAGGAGCTCGATGTGTGAAAGGATGCTTGATGGTTTCAAACCTTTGAGAATGTCCTAAAATGACCTAAGGAGGTGAAAAGTTAACCTTTCAAAGCATTGTGAATGAGTTGGCTAGTTGATGGGAAATCTACTCTTGTAGGTTTAGTGAGTACTAAAGGATCTTGTTGATAGGGTGGATCTTGGTTGAGAGGGTGAAGATCTTGGTGACTTTCCCTTGAATTTATGGTTTGTATAATCCCTAATAGGTCTAGGAAGGATACCTTAGAAGATATTCAAGATGATTCTAGGTGTAGAAGGCCATTCCTATCACTGATTCGACCTCCAATCCTAATCAAAATTCATAAGTGACCACTCCAACATAGGAAATTGAAATCCTCAAGGTCAACCCTCAACTATTCAACACTTAAACTGATCGGTCTTTGACCTTGACTTCACCGTTGAATCATTTATCCAATTGACTAGACCAGTTTGACTATTCACTTTTCTTACTAATATTACTCGTGTTTGTCTCAAATCTCTCCCTGTACATTGAATCTCCTTATACGATCATAGATGTAGGCAAAAATGATTTTGTAGATACTTCATGTCTGACCGTATCATTTGAAACCTCAGAATTATCATCACACACTAAATTTATCATGATTGGCTGAGTTATCACTAGTACACTAGATACTTAGACAAATTCATGTACAGTCTCCTTCATCGCCGGTACACTGGATACTTAGACAAATTTATGTATAATCATCTTTATCACTGGTATAACTAATCTAAGCTATGAAATAGACTTGTTTTTGTATACGCTAAATGTGGGCCTATTTACTTAGCAATATACTTCAACAAAGTCCTTATTCATTAGTCACATACATGAATGAATATGAAGTTATCCATCTTGCATGCTTGGATGAGCTGACCTATTGCCTCCTATCTAGATGGGGTTTTGTGCAGCTCTCAGAATTTGAGAGTCCAACAAACGAGACCAAAAAGAGAACGAAGGATTTAATCTAGAATGAAAATGCAATATTTAGTCTAGAGATGAGTATGTAAGATTAATCTAGAAACGGGTTATGAAAGATTAATCTAGGAATGAGTATGTAAGATTAATCTAGAAATGAGATGAGATTAAGCTAAGAGTACTTGAAAGAAACTAAGCTAGGCATGATTAATCTATGGAATGATATTAATCTATTTCAATAATGATGATAACAATGAAAGCTTGAATGCACACAAATATTGAATTAAAAATCCAGCAACGATTCAATACTTCAACAATGCATTCTCCCCTTTTTTCGAATGAGAGACAAGAGGGTTCTTTTATATAATGAGAGCCCAGTTCAGAATGACAAGTTTCCTTGAGAGAAATAGTCAACTGTTGGCTTTTTGAGTGAATGAAACATTAACTGATTTGTTGCACTTTTGAATTACAGTTAACTCAAAGTTTCCATTTCTGAACAGAAGTGAGGATTTTGGAGAGATTATTTGATAAAATAAATGAAATATGACCTCATAAATGTACTTTCTCAATTATTTGAATAATTAAATTCAATTATTGAAATGAGGATATTTATTTAATAATCAAATTTTATTTAATTCCTTTTTATGTATTTTAGCTAAAAGGGTGAATTTAATTTAATTAAAGTGCTAGGACTTTGTAATTAAATTAATTCGATCATAGGGTTTATTTAGCCAATTGATATTGATATTTAGGAATTAAGCATAGTATGTGATTAATGCAGATTTAGAGTTTTTTGCATTTGACACTTAGGTCAAGTAAAGTCAGTCGAAACTCAGAATTGCCTAGTATTATAGGACTTTGATGATTCAAAAGGTTGATAAATGCAACAAAATTTGTTAGGGTTGTAAGATGCCAATTTTGGGGTATTTCATTTTTCCCCTCTTTGAATTGATGTGTGAGTAACGCATTAATTCAAAGAATAGTCTGATGTTTGAAGCATAGAAGAATAGCTGAGATTGATTTTGAGAATTGATGATGTAAAGATCGATTGATGAAGGTTTCAGAGCCATCTCCAGAATGGAGCTTAACTCTCCGAAGTCTAGGTTAGATTTCTAAGACGCTGGTTAAGATGAGTTTTTGAGGGTCATCTTCATAATGAAGCTTGACTCTCAGGAATCCTGGTTAGATTTCCCTGATACCTAGTAGTGAGATTTTGAGAACCATCTCCAGAACGAATCTTAACTCTCAAGAATTCGGGTTATATTGCCCTGATACCTAGCAGTGAGATTTTGAGAACCATCTCCAGAACAAAGCTTGATCCACAAGGATCTAAGTTAGATTTCTTAGATACCTAATAGCTAAGATTTTGAGAACCATCTCTAGAATGAAGCTTGATCCTCTGGGATTTGAGTTATATTGTTCAGATACCTAATAGCTGAGATTTTGAGAACCATCTCCAGAATGAAGCTTGATCCTTAGGGACCTGAGTTAGATTTCTCAGATACCTAATAGATGAGGTTTTGAGAACCATCTCTAGAACAAATCTTGATCTTCAGGGATCTGAGTTAGGTTTCTCAGATACCTAATAGCTGAGATTTTGAGAACCATATCTAGAATGGAGCTTGATCCTTAGGGATCTGAGTTAGATTATTAAGATACCTAACAATAAGATGACAAGATGTAAGGAACAGAGATGCCCGTAGTGATTCAAAATTGTGGAATACCCAGTTTTGACTGTGAAGCATGAGAACTGAACATACTCCAAGTGATGAGATGCCCCAAGCAACAAGGACTTTTGAAATAAGATCAGATTAATTAAAATAGATTCAAAGTGATTCAGTGATGTAATCATCCTGCCCCCTTGGGAGTGAAACAAAAAGATGACACGCCACAATGGTGATTGAAAGTGATAAATCACAAATGGATGTTGAAGCGAAGATCGAGAATAACTTAGATAGATTACAAAAGATTCCAAAAGATTCATAAGCAATTTCAAGGTTTGGTTGACCAAGTTTGACTAGGGTTGACCAAAGTTGACTAGAGTTGACTTTTGATGAAAAATTGTCAAAAATTTGAGAGAATGTTGATTGGATATGATTATAACAAGAAAGCGGTGTCATAAAGTTGACTGCATAAGCGTCAGATCGTGTCAATACCAAAAAAATTATAATGAAATTTTGAGCTATATAGAAGTTTCAGATTTCAATTGCGATCCCAAAAATGGATTCAGAGCGGTCGATTTAACCAAGGGTGAAATTTTCACACAAAATATAACACTTTTCAAAATGAGGTCAAAACCTATATATAGGCCAAAAGGGTCTTTTTTGATTCATTTGCATATTTGACTTTTGTGAGAGAAGAGCTCTGAGCAAAAATGGTGGTCCCCATGAGTTCTCATCGATTCAAGTGATCCAGGCATCACAGTCAGCCGATAGTGTATGGGGTACCGATAAGTGATCAAATAGCTCCTTGTCGATTAAATTTTTACTGCATTTCGTTGATTTTTTTCATTGTTTTTAATATTTTTAAGATTCAACCCACGAGTCCTCGCACGAAGAACTAGGTTCTTTGCACCGGTCTATGCGAAAGATTGCATGAGAAAATGCTTAAAAGAATTTCCTCGCGGGTTGATGCACAGGGAATCAATGTGGTCTTCAAATATACATATCTTCCTATCATTCTTTGCAACTATCAAATTAGAGGCTCAAACACTTTCCTTATTTCCAATAATCTCAACTTTACACTAGACTTCATAGTCATCATTATCATAAAACTCACCATACAAAACATTTTACCTTCCCCACGGACCGAGATTGAACTCCATGACCATGTGGGTTGGCTTAATACAAGCATGCACATATGGATATAAGTGGTTGTTACAACATCCACCACCTTTTCTACTTCAAGACCGAGCTCAATACATAATGGTCTTTCGATGGTCGAACTGGAAATGGGTCTCCAATACTCTCCAGTTCATTCTAAATACAAACAACTCCACCACCTTTCTTCCTCTAAAAGTATGAGCTCTTTCCACTACCTTTTATCTATTTTCAAATTCTGCATCACCCATGGTCTGCAAGACGATGCTCTTGACACATAATATCGCTGTCTGATCCAAATCGAAATACTTCTCCACAAAATCACCTTTGTTGGTTCCTACATGCTCGGCGGTCTGACATAACTCTTGGCCCCTCCAAGGCGACTATCAAGAAGTTATCTCCAGTCTCCACACGGTCTTTCAATAATCATTTCCAAGATTCAAAACCAATCCACTAATAGTATGACGGTTCTTTGGAAACCGTTTTCAATTCAATGTATTCCATGAGTAACACTTGGGTTTTTAGAACGAATCCCTATCAAATAAAACTGTGATTCTAAAACCATTTTTAGAAACCATACACTCGATAACATTTATAGTTGGGCTTTGATTCAATTCTTTGCCAAACACAATGATCAGTAACGTCCCAAATCGGGGCTGTTCAATGAAAACCTGACACATAGAAACATATAAAATAATTAGTTTCAATAAACTATTTACTCTTTTGACCTGCTTCGTTCCACTGTTATGTATGTTCATATAAAGGAATAGAAACCATAAACATATAATAATCAAACAATACTGGATTCAACAACCTATTAAACTCATCCACCAAAACCCGATACATTCTCTATTATGTGCTACCATAGAAGCAAACTAAAAACAAAGAATCAAAATACTCCATTGACAAAAGACCACAAAATCAATCTGCATAAACCAATAACACAAACGATAGAGAGACGACTCAAAAACAACTAATGAACAACAACAACTCCATTAATCTCAATGTCTGCAATTACAAATGAATGGCTCTCTAGCTGCCACCAGAGAGCCATTTGGATTTTTCCCTTCTATTTACTCTCTATCCCAACTCCTCTTTTTTTTACTCTATCGACTCTCTCTCGGTTACACAATGAGATGTCTATCTAAAGACCCTCTTGATGGTTACAAACCATTTCTTGCTTAGTTTGGTTACACATTTTTCATCAGTTTTAATGATTCTTCACCCATTGAATTAAACTTGTGCATAAATTTAGATAATAATGATAAGATATTAACTCTTTCTGGGGTCCTTCACCCATTTCATGTTTCATGCTTACATTTGTGCATAATATTAAACCATAATTATGGAAAATTAATTCTTTCGGGGTTGCCTCTACAACATACTCCCATTTTTGAAATATTTCCAAGTCCCATGGAAATTCCTTGGTGAGACTGCAAACAAATCATTGGCCTCATTGTCTTCATCACAACATTGACACTTCCTCTGTACTCTCACTTTCCTTTCAAATCAGACTCCTATCAATGGAGTTTATATTGCTGCCTCCATGGTGCTTCCCATTTCACAGTCCACTCCTCCAAGCTACATCACAACCTTTGTCCCTCACTTGGGAGTCCTTCATGCCTCTCTCCCCAATCTATTAGTGACACACAAGACCATCCCATGGCCTTCGGTAGACCTCCCTGTCCACCCATTTGCAACTGAATGAACTGGCACCAAATTTGCAACCATAAAACTTCGTAACAAGAACCAAAAAAATAATGATAATGCCGCCTGGTGTAGATCCAATCCACATGCTTAGAACCTTTTGGGCTTTGATACCAATTGATGTAGAGGGAATCGATGCGGTCTTCAAATATTCATATCTTCCTATCATTATTTTCAACTATCAAATTAGAGGCTCAAAAACTTTCGTTATTTCCAATAATCTCAACTTCACTAGACTTCATAGTCATCATTATCATAAAAATCACCATTCAAAACATTTTACCTTCCCCACGGACTGAGATTGAACTCCTTGACCATGCGGGTTGGCTCAATACGAGCATGCACATATGGATATAAGTGGTTGTTACAACATCCACCACCTTTTCTGCTTCAAGACCGAGCTCAATACATAATGGTCTTTCGATGGTCGAACTATAAATGGGTCTCCAATACTCTCCAGTTCATTCTGAATACAAACAACTCCACCACCTTTCTTCCTCTAAAATTCCAAGTTCTTTCCACCACCTTTTATCTATTTTCAAATCCCGCGTCACCTATGGTCTACAAGATGATGCTCTTGACACATAATATCGTTGTCTATTCCAAATCAGAATATTTCTCCACAAAATCACCTTCATCGGTTCCTACATGCTTGGCGGCCTGACATAATGCTCAGACCCTCCAAGGAAACTATCAAGCCATTATCTCCGGTCTCCACGTGGTCTTTCAATAACCATTTCCAAGATTCAAAACCAGTCCACTAATAGTATGACGGTTCTTTGGAAACTGTTTTCAATTCAATGTATTCCATGATTAACACTTGGGTTTTTAGAATGACTCCCTATCAAATAAAACCATGATTCTAAAACCATTTTTAGAAACCATATACTCGATCACATTTATAATCAGGCTTTGATTCAATTCTTTTCCAAACACAATGATCAGTAACGTCCCAAATCAGGACCGTTCAATGAAAACCCGATACATAGAAACATGTAAAATAATTAGTTTCAATAAACTATTTACTCTTTTGACCCACTCCGTTCCACTGTCATGTACATTCATATAAAGGAATCGAAACCATAAACATATAATAATCAAACAATAATGGATTCAACAACCTACTAAACTCTTCCACCAAAACCCGATACATTCTCTGTTATGTGCTACCATAGAAGCAAACTAAAAACAAAGAATCAAAATACTCCATTGATAAAAAAGACCACGAAACCGATCTACATAAACCAATAACATAAACGATAGAGAGACGGCTCAAAAACAACTAATGAGCAACAACAACTCCATTAATCTCAATGTCTACAATTACAAATGAATGGCTCTCTGGCTTCCGCCAGAGAGCCATTTGGATTTTTTACTTCTATTTACTCTCTATCCCAACTCCTCTTTTTTTTACTCTATCGACTCTCTCTCGATTACATAATGAGATGTCTATCTAAAGACCCTCTTGACGGTTACAAACCATTTCTTTCTTAGTTTGGTTACACATTTTTCATCAATTTTAATGATTCTTCACCCATTGAATTAAACTTGTGCATAAATTTAGATAATAATGATAAGATATTAACTCTTTCCGGGGCCCTTCACCCATTTCGCATTTCATGCTTACATTTGTGCATAATATTAAACCATAATGATGGAAAATTAATTCTTTTGGGGTTGCCTCTGCAACATACTCTCATTTTTGATATATTTCCAAGTCCCATGGAAATGCCTTGGTGAGACTGCAAATGAATCATTGGCCTCATTGTCTTCATCACAACATCGATGCTTCCTCTGCGCTCTCGCTTTCCTTTCAACTCTGACTCCTATCAATGGAGTTTATATTGCTACCTCCATGGTGCTTCCCATTTCACAATCCACTCCTCCAAGCTGCATCACAATCTTTATCCCTCACTTGGGAGTCCTTCATGCTTCTCTCCCCAATCTATTGGCGACACACAAGACCATCCCATGGCCTTTAGTAGACCTCCCTGTCCACCCATTTGTAGCTGAATGAACTGGCACCAAATCTGCAACCATTAAACTTTGTAACAAGAACCAAAACAATAATGATAATGCCACCCGATGTAGATCCAATCCACACGCTTAGAACCTTCTGGGCTCTAATACCATTCTGATGCAGAGGAAATCGATGTGATCTTCAAATCTACATATCTTCCTATCATTCTTTGCAACTATCGAATTAGAGGCTCAAACACTTTCATTATTTCCAATAATCTCAACTTCATACTAGACTTCATAGTCATCATTAGCATAAAAATCACCATTCAAAACATTTTACCTTCCCCACAGACCGAGATTGAACTCCATGACCATGCGGGTTGGCTCAATACGAGCATGTGCATATGGATATAAGTGGTTGTTACAATGTCCACCACATTTTCTGCTTCAAGACTGAGCTCAATACATAATGGTATTTTGATGGTCGAACTGGAAATGGGTCTCCAATACTCTTTGGTTCATTCTGAATAAAAACAACTCTACCACCTTTCTTCCTCTAAAAGTTAGAGATCTTTCCACCACCTTTTATCTATTTTCCAATGCCGCCTCACCCATGGTCTGCAATACAATGCTCTTGACACATAATATCACTGTCTATTCCAAATCATAATACTTCTCCACAAAATCACCTTCGCTAGTTCCTACATGCTCGATGGTCTGACATAACTCTCAGCCCCTCCAAGTCGACTATCAAGCCGTTATCTCCGGTCTCCACATGGTCTTTCAATAACTGTTTCCAAGATTCAAAACTAGTCCACTAATAGTATGACGGTTCTTTGTAAAATGTTTTCAATTCAATGTATTCCATGACTAACACTTGGGTTTTTAGAATGACTCCCTATCAAATAAAACTGTGATTCTAAAACCATTTTTAGAAACCATACACTCGATAGCATTTATAATCGGGCTTTGATTCAATTCTTTTCCAAACACAATGATTAGTAACGTCCCAAATCAAGACTGTTCAATGAAAACCCGATACATAGAAACATGTCAAATAATCAGTTTCAATAAACTATTTACTCTTTTGACCCGCTTTGTTCCACTGTCATGTACATTCATATAAAGGAATCAAAACTATAAACATATAATAATCAAACAATACTGGATTCAACAACCTATTAAACTCTTCCACCAAAAACTGATACATTCTCTGTTATGCGCTACCATAGAAGCAAACTAAAACCAAAGAATCAAAATACTCCATTGATACAAAAGACTAGGAAACCGATCTGCATAAACCAATAACATAAATGATAGAGAGATGGCTCAAAAACAACTAATGAACAACAAAAACTCCATTAATCTCAACATCTACAATTACAAATGAATGGCTCTCTGGCTTCCACCAGAGAGCTATTTGGATTTTTCCCTTCTATTTACTCTCTATTCCAACTCCTCTTTTTTTTACTCTATCGACTCTCTCTTGATTACATAATGAGATGTCTATCTAAAGACCCTCTTGAAGGTTACAAACCATTTCTTGCTTAGTTTGGTTACACATTTTTCATCAATTTTAATTATTCTTCACCTATTGAATTAAAATTGTGCATAAATTTAGATAATAATGATAGGATATTAACTCTTTTCGGGGTCCTTCACCAATTTCACATTTCATGCTTACATTTGTGCATAATATTAAACTACAATGATGGAAAATTAATTCTTTCGAGTTTGCCTCTACAACACAGGTTCCTTCACATATCCTCGCGCGGGAGGGCACCCACGCCTCGCATGAGAAACCCTTGGAAAGGGGGTTTTCTCATGCTAGTCCATGCGAAACTTTGTGTGAGCATGAAGCTTCATGCCCATATGTGTACTTCTTCGTGCGAAATTTTGCAAAAAAATGTTGCTTCTTCACGCGGGAAAGAAGAGCAATTTGGAGTTGTAGCGAATCATCTTTCAGTCCGTTAGCATTTTGGTCAGCTTTGTAGCCTTGCTTAGGATATCTGTGTATCTTCATATCTCGGCTTTGTATTGATTGACTTGTGATCATTAGACGAGTACTGATCATGTGCTGTTGTTCGATTGTCTTGCAGGTTGAGTTTTCAGATATTGCCTTTAGATCACACCATCTAGCTATCGGTGGGTTGGTTAGTCAGTTGGATGATGCCGAGATTGCTCATATCGATACACTGGGATTATCACACCTCAGTGAGGTACCTAATATTCAGGTGAATCACAAACTACTAGGAGCACAGGTGGAGTATTTCCATTCGGAGATGAACACCTTCCATCTTCCATAGGGTGAGCTTACAGTGACCCCTAAGGATATATACAAGATATTGAGGATCCCCTTCCATAGTCCATGGGTAGAGTATGATGTCCAACTGTGGGTAGGTACAACAATAGTTAGGGAGATTTTACAGGATGATCTCGTCACAGGTAGAGTCATCCCATGGGAGGATTTGATCAGAGAGTACAGATTGAGGCATCACTTGGCTATAATTTTAGCATCATTCCTGGGGTGTTACCTGATGCTAGATCATGGTCAGCATGGTTTGGAGTGTGGGTGGGGGAGGATGCTACAACAGATACTGGTGGAGAAAGTACAGTATGGATGGGGTCAGTGTATGCTGGCTCATATGTACCATGAGATGCATGAGATCGCCTATAGAGAGGTGAAGAGTATGGTTGCAGGAGTATTCGTACTAAAGGTATGGGCATGAGATCACCTTCCTATCTCTAGGCCCATTTGCGATGATATAAGGTAGACACGTGAGCCTTATATTTATAGGTATAGAGGTCAGATGACCCAACCTACACTGGGTAAGATCGAGCAGTGGCGGGCATAGCTAGATGACTTGGTGGTCATAGTATGATGACCTTGGAGAGCCACCGAGGACTGGGATGATGCTAGAGCCTAGCTCGGATATATGTTTTGTTCATGACCACTGATCGATCATTCTATTGAAGTGATCGAGAGGTTTCCTATGACTCAGGTGTGGCGGTAGTTTGGATGACCACAAGACATTTCACAGTAGTACTGCCCATATGCCCGCTTCACCGATGAGGTGAGGAAGGGGTGGTTAGCATGGTTAGATCTTGGTTGTAGCATGATAGATGCACAAGCAGTAGAATTGACATGCTTGGATTACATGGATGTGGCAGCAGATGGCGGCATGACACCAGCTTATAGAGAGTACTTTGCTAGTCAACCATTCTCCCGATTTACAGATCTAGTAGGGATGGGATTACCAGCTCAGGTGGTGCATCCATAGGTACCAAAACCACCACCACAATGGGGACCACAACCACCTCCACATCAAGGGCCTTGACCCCACACTACACAAGTTGACATCCATCTTTAGCAGATGATGATCGATCTTGGTGCTGGCAGCAGTGGTGCATAGGAGAGGCACTCCAGACAGAGGAGGACAAAGAATAAAACTGAGCAGCAATAGGAGCTGATGCATGAGGATCCAGGGCAACATGAGTAGTAGGAGTAGCATGCATAGTATCTAGTGCTAGGGGATCCATTAGAACAGTTGCAGGATACCCTACGGAGATCCAGGGAGAGAGTCTGACAAATGCAACGACAGATTGGGGACCTACAGATACAACTGGTCATCCAAGATGCACGACTCACAGACAAAGACTGAGAGCTATGAGAGGTCCTAGAGTAGCTAGAGAGGTCTTGGGAGGAGACATGACATCAGACTGCTTGAGCAGCCTACTACTATGTGGTTTATGCATGGGTAGTTCCTGATGGAGCAGAGTAGGTACCCAGATTTTTAGCTTATGCTAGAGCTTCAGATGGCACACAAGCACCACCTCATGTAGATATTCCTCCTCCTCCACCTTCAGATGATGAGGGAGCAGGCCAGAGCTAGAGTTGGCATATTTTGATCAATTTTGCACATTGTATTACATTATGTATCCGATGTGTTGGCATCTTTCTATCATAGCATTTTTGAGATAGACTGTGCTCGAGTAGTACCCATTTTGTATTGACATTTTGATATGAGATTTGCTTTTGGTATCATTGCACTTTTCATGTTTATACTTAATGAGATGTATGATAGATGAGTAGATGTTTAGATGTATGAAAATGTATGCAAGCATATGTATGAAATGCACATGATTTGATTGTATGAAGATGTATGAGATGCACGTGTTTTTGATTTTATGAATATGTATGAGATGCCCATGTTTTGATTTTATGGCATGGATATGTAGACTTAGATATGTATGTATGCAGCTGATTTATGTTAATGCACTTGTGAATGGAGATATGTAAATGCAATGTATATGGTACTAAAATCTCACGCAGGGTGTTACGATGTATGATAGATGATAACCACAAAAACTTTTGAAGATCAAGAGTGAGGGTCGAACACTTGTGTAGTCATGATGAAGCCAATGCATTGAACAAGAACCCCTCATCATACAAATCTAGGAGATCATAATGAAGTGACCATAAAAATGCTACTGTGTTTCAAGTATAGAATGAAAATGCAAGCCTACGCTAGATGCAATCCCTAAGACGTAGTTGTTGGACCCATTGAATAGTTTTGATCATAGAGCATTTTATAGAACATCAGAGTTGATACAATCCTTACTGGTGCCACTGAAACCATAAGAATATGAATATGACTTTCATCAGATTAGATATTGGGAACCAATGTAAGCATCGAGGCATCACAACCGAGATGACCTGAACATTATTTCCAGTTGATGTTGCAAGAGTACACTGATATAGAGGCATTCAAAGCCAAGATAACCATGAGTGTGATCTTGCGTAAACAAGCAGAGTAATAACAGTCAAGGAGATAGTTCCAACCTCACCTTGGCATACAACTAAATTGGATCGAGGGATGTGAGGCTTTTCTGCCTTAATGTAGGAGCTCTTATCACATACACCTTGATTATTTGACATTTTTAGATCATCGGGACCACACCAAAAAGCAGTAGACAAATAAAATATTAATGAAAACAGACATCACACAAATAGAAGTTCAGCATACTTCAGCCAGTTTCAAATTTTTCGGATGTGTATATGTATATGAGTGTTGAGAAAAACCATTGTGCTTGTGAGTGTTGTGTGTTGGATTTCTATCGATATGTTATTTATGTTTGCGATATCCAATGTGTGTTAAGTAACACAGATGTGTCCAAAGATAGTGTTAAGAAACACTGTTGGTTGCGGTTTTGAGAAACACCTATTTGTGTCAGTATTGAGTTGTCTTTCAGAATTGACAAGATTATTGACTCTGGTGTAAGCCAAAGATGATTGACTTGACTCATGTTGCAAGGACAAATTCAATTTTATTTCCCCCAGGCTATGACTCTGGATTGGTGTGAAGTCAGGAGGGTTCTCAGAAGAACCATAGTGTCATGAAAGTGACTAAAAGCTATATACAAACTGAAGCAAAGGATTTTCCAAGATGGAGTATCGATAGATGGAGTGCTAAGTACAACTCCAACTTCAATGGATTGATGTCAATTGGTCGACATACGTCATGTGTGAGAACTTTCATCAGTATGGTGATAGTAGACAAATGCAATGAGAACCACTGGTGACTGATGTGAGAGAAATTCTCAAGTAGAGAGATCTCAGTAATAGCTAGGCATAAGCAGGAAGATGCAGTGAGAACCACTAGTGACTGATGTGAGAGAGATTCTAAAAAGTAATAGGATAGTGCCCCCTAGACCAGGAAGATTTCCCCTAGAGTATGACCAGTTTCAATCCATGTAAGTTGGTATCTTGGCGGTATCTGAGAGCATGTACATGAGCAAATGAAAGCAGGAAAGCAACAAAGAAACTGTATAGAGCCAAGTGATACTGCGATAGATATAGCATTGTGGAACAAAAAGTGTCTATTTACTAGGTTTTCACCTTCTTGCATAAATTATTTTTTTCTACCATGACATATGTTTGCCAGGTTTTCATCAATGACACTTTTTTCCTTTTTTTTTTTTTTTAAATTTTTTAAATTTTAAATTTTTTTTTTGGTATTTTCTGATGTAGAGTAGATCTTATGAACATGTAGATATAGTTGCAAAACCATGAGAAATCTCATTAAACTAGAGCCAACACAAGCCATGTGCCCTCGTGACAAGGTATACAAAAAATTATCCAAGTGGATTTTGGGAGAAAAGAAGAAGACAACTATTCCCAGGACTGTCTTTTCTTGTAAGACTAGGAGAATTTGTGAATGAGAAACTTCATCCACCAGGTAGTACAATTCCTTTTTTTTTTGAATTTTTAAGGGCATTTTGCAATTTTTAGAAATTTTTTCAGGACTTTAATATGTACATGAGCATTCTAATGATGTCTCAGTTGTAGAATCATTTAAGGTGAAGAGTATTGATCGGATCCTTGAGTTTCTCTCCTTCAGTGGTGGAGAGTTGATAGGCGCCGGACCCAAACACTATAGTGACAACATACGTACCAAGCCAATTCGGTTCAAATTTTCCCTTTTGGATTCGATGTTGTTGATTCTTAGGGTTCTTTCTTAGAATGAGATCACCCACTTGGAAGTCCCTTGGTGGAACCTTCTTGTTATAGCTCTTAGACATCCATTTCTGATATGCTCTAAGGTGATTGAATGCCACTTGCCGATGTTCATCTTGTAGTTCCAGCTCTTGCAGCTGAGATATTATGTTGTCATCATCAGTGATGAGGCCTTTCAAAGAGATTCATAGAGTAGGAATCTTAACCTTAATAGGTAGCACAACATCCGCTCCATAAACCAAAGCAAAGGGTGTAGCCCCTGTCGGTGTTTGTATACTTGTTCTATATGCCTAGAGAGTTGGATTGATTCAGAGATGCCAATCTCGTCCAGATTTGTGAATTGTGCAATGCAGGATTTTAAGGATTGCTTTGTTTGATGCTTCCGCCTATCCATTTACCTAAGGATAATAGATGGAAGACCAGTGATGAGTGATCTTGAAATTAGAACATATCTCCTTTAGATCCTTGTTCTTGAATTTCCCCCCATTATCAGTGACTATAGATTTGCCATTTTCTATGGTGAGAGGTACTGCCTCTACCCACTTGGTGAAATAAGCTTTAGCCATGATGATGAAATTATGTCCGTTTGATCATGAAGGATGAATCTGACCCACCAAATTGAGGGCCCATCGCTGGAATGGCCAGAAAGTGATGAATGGAATGAGCTCCTTGGCTGGAGTGTGAATGAGATTTCCATGTCATTGACACTATATGCAAGACATAACATACTTTGTAGCTTCATTTTCCATGTCTGGCCAATAGTAACCAGCTCTAATAACTTTATGGGCCAGTGTCAGGCCATTTGAGTGAGATCCACAAATGCCTTCATGCACCTCAACTAACGCATGCTTAAACTCATCGGGTTCTAAACACCTAAGAAGGGTACCATCTAGACCTCGCCTATACAAGTCGTTAGCTATGATGATGTACTGTAAATCACTACAGATTAGGTGATGTTTCTCATTCCGAGTGTAGGTATCCAGAACAATCTGGTCATGAAGGTAGGAGTAGATGTGATGGTAGCGGGATGAATCATGTCCAATGACAGAATAGATCATCCAAGATTCCGGGGAGTCATAGGTTGGGTAGAGTAATGTTTCCATAAGGAATTCATGTCGAAAGTCATTCTCTGGCATCTGTAGCATAGAAGTGAGGGTAGCCATTGCATTAGCCACTTTGTTGTCTTCCCTCAGAATTTGTTGGAATGTGATGTGTGCAAAGTACTTTTGGAGGTCATTGACCATCCATTTGTAGGGCACTAGCTTGTCATCCTTTGTCTGATAAGTGTCATTTACTTGATTGATGACTAGTTGTGAATCACCGAAGACGTTGAGTTCATATACTCACCACTTGATGGCGATCTTCATGCCATTGATCAGAGCTTCATACTTGGTGATTTTGTTTGTGCAAGGAAACAATAGCTTGTATGCTTTGTGTAAAGAGTACTTTTGTGGCATGATGAACAGTATCCCAGCACCTGACCCCTATTGAGTGAATGACCCATCAAAGAACATAGTATAGGATCGATGTATGAGAGGTAGTATGGAATCATCTGGAAACTCGATGCTTAATGGTTGATGATTAACGAGAGGAACCTCTGCCAATTGATCTGTAATTTCCTGCCCTTTGATGGCCTTTCTTTCTACATACTTGATATCAAACTCACTGAGTATCATGACCCATTTTTCTAGTCTACCTGTGAGGATAGCCTTACTGATAAATATTTCAATGGGTCAATCTTAGCAATGAGGCGTGTAGTATGAGAAAGCATGTAGTGTCGCAGTTTTTGTGAAGAAAATACCACCGCTAGGCAAGCCTTCTTGATGACAAAATAGTTAGCTTCATATGCAACCAATGTCCTATTGATGTAGTAGATAACTCTTTCCTTATTGTTCTGATATTCTTGAGCTAATAGGACACCCAGTGACGTATCTGTAGTAGAGATGTAAAGGATGAGCGAATTCCAAAGAATAGGAGGCATAAATATTGGCAGATTTGCAAGATACCTCTTGATCTGTGTTAGCCCTTTATCACAATCTTCATTCCATTTGTAGGTCACACCCTTTTGTAAAGTCTTAGTGAAGGGTTGTGACTTGTCAGACAGTTGTGAGATGAAGCTTCAGATAGTTTGTAATCAACCTTAGAGTCCTCTCATCTGACTAATGTTGTGGGAAAATGACATTTCCATGATGGATTGGACCTTCGTAGGATACACTTCTATGCCTTTTGCAGAGATGATGTAACCATGTAGTTTTCCAGATGTCACCTCAAATGCACATTTCTTTGGATTAAGCCATAAACTGAACTGTTCTATGCGATCCAGTATAGGACCTAGATCTGCAAGGTGTGTCTTTCAGTGTATGCTCTTAGCTAGAATGTCATCAACATAGTATTCCATCATCTTTTGCAACATGTCATGGAAGATAGTGGTGACATCCCTCTGATATGTAGCTCTCGCATTCTTGAGCCTGAAAGGCATGACATTCCAACAGAAAGTGCCCCATGCACATGTGAAGCAGTTTTCTCTTGATCTTTTGGTGCAATTTTTATCTAGTTGTAGCTAGAGAAACCATCCATCAGTGAGTTCATTTCATAACCTTCTGCCATATCTACAATCATGTCAATGTTGGGTAACAAAAAGTCATCTTTAGGACATGCCTTGTTCAAGTTTTAGAAATCTGTGCAGACTCGAATGGATTTATCATGTTTAGATACTAGAACGATGTTGGAAATCCACTCCGCATAGTCAATTGCTCTGATAAATACAAATTTAAGAATTTTTTCCAATTCATCTTTAACGAGTAATGCCACATGTAGATGCATCTTCCAGAGCTTTTATTTGACAGGCTTGACGCCTGGTGTGATGGACAAGTGATTCATGATCATATTATGATCCAATCCAAGCATGTATTAATATGTCCATGCAAAGTTGATCTTCTTTCTCTAGAAGAAGGTAATGAATTCCTCTTTTTCTTCCTTAGATAATGACTATGCCAAATGAATGATTTGAGGTTCTACTTCTGTAACCAAGTTCACAGGTTGGGTCGGTTCAATCAACACCGATGACCGTTCCTGAAAGTGACTTGGAAGCATATCAAGTATCCCATCCTCAGGTGCCTCAAAGGGGTTTTCACCCTCATATATGTCCTTTATTTTTACTTTTTTAGGCTCTGATACTGCCACAATGTGGTTTTCACCATCCGAGTGCCTATTAATTCTTCTTTTAATTTTGTGACTGAGATACTTGATATCTGCTTCAGCCATTTTGACACTGTCTTCATTGGTGGAGGACATTACTAGTTTGACAATGTTAAGGTAGCAGGAAAGAGCATAGTCATTATGGAACATAAGGACGTCATTAGATGGAGAGGAAGAGTTCCAGTCTATGATCTCAGGATGACGAAGTGGAAGAGAGGTGACAAGTTCTAGTGCGTTCATAGTATAGTCATTAAAAGCATGGACTAGCAAGTCAAGACCTAAAGAAATCTCATCCAGAGGTGCAGTCGAATTCCTTTAACCTGTCACGACCGAAGTAGAAGAAAAGTTAACATTGATGGAATCAAACTTGTTTATCCTAACACTAGACCCTTCACCTATTTTGAGAGGGTTTTCATATGCATGTACAATAACTACATCCCTGTCAAAGGTTGCATTAGAAAATGAATCAAATTCATACTCATGGGAGTCAGTACAACTTGAGATAGGTATCCCATCACCACTTGCAACACCATCTGATTCGTCTTCATCTCGTGGAGCAGTGATAAGTTGTTGGATTTTTTCTTGTTCAAACTGCTCTTAGAAATGCAGTGGCATGTATAGTTCACCCTGATGACCAGGATTGAAATTTTGTATCTCTCTCAATCACTCCTATGTTAGAGGAGCGAGTGAAATAGTTTCATCAGTCACTCTTAGTTTTGACTGTACTGACACATGGTATAAAATCATATGTCTTAGCAAAGAACGTGACAAGATCTAGAGGAATAGGAAAAGGAAATAAATCCTCATCAGAGCTATCCTCTGAGTTTCCAATTGTAGATGTGCCTTTAGGTTCTAGTTGGTGATCTGGTTCTGACACAAATTTGTTAATCCCTAAGTGAAACAAGATCTTCTTGAATCCTAGGCATGTACTATCACGTGTTCGTCTACCAATAACTTCAAGTGGTGCAAGCAATCCTTTATGGTTCAATCCTATAGGGCCATTCCCTTTATAGCCAAAGCACTTCATAATATCTAGACCCTTGCCATTCTGTTTAGGTTCTATGTCATGAGGTGGAGTTATTTTCTTAGGTGTATCCTCCCTTTTATAGATCCAGGCTATAATAGCCCTGTTTTCATCTTCTTCCTCTAGTGGTGTCATGGCCTGTACAAAGGTGCCATCATATTTTGTTTGAGGAGGAGTTGTGGAAGGTTTGTTTTCCTCAGAAGGCCTCCCATAAGAACATGGAGACAAAGGTAGAGATGTTATTGATAACACGGGTTCAATCTGATACCCCCCCATGCCAGTGTCCTTGAGTTTTAGAGTTTTTTCCATTTCTTTTGCCTTGGCCTCGAGGAAATTAGTAGACTCTCTGTTGGTGGGAATAAAGCTATCAACAAATTTGGTAATCATGTTGCAATCATAGCTTGTATTAGCAGGTACGGTCACTTTGGATCCTTGGAACAAGAATTTTATGCACTGATGATAGGTTGAAGGAATCGCTTACATTTCATGGATGCACGTTCTTCCAAACAGTATGTTGTATGCTATGGGAATATCGAGCATCCTGACAGATAACATCCCTTTCGACAGGTCCAACTTAGATTAGTAACACAACTAGCCCTTTGTATTTCTTCTCTTCTTCATCATATGCCTTAATGGTTATTGTTTTACGAGCATCTATTTAGTATTCACCATAGCTTAACTAAGAAAGAAAGTTAGCAGAGAAGATGTTAAGGCCATCACCATTATCTATAAGGACACGATGGATGCACTTTGGGCCAATCATGACCTCAATATGCAAGGGGTTATTATGTAGATGACTCAAGGAATGATCATCTTCGTCAGAGAAAGACAAGTAATGAGATGAGGTCAGGTGACCTACCATGGATTGAAACCGATCTAGATCTAATCTTTCATAACATTTGGCTCAGTGAGGGCTTTGTCAAGAATCTCCCTGTGAGCAGATGAGATTTTCAGTAGCTCGAAGATAGTAATCTGAGCATTGATTCTTTACAATTGGTCTAGTTTGCTATAAGTAGTAGCATTAGACAAGGGGACCATTTTCAAATTCTTGTTGGCAGTGCCAACAACAACATTATCTACAGGTTTTTTGGTGCAAATGTAGAAGGCTCAGGGCCTTTGAGAATGATCTTCATACGAGACTGAGTAATGGAGTTAGCACAAACCTGAGATTGTTCTGGGTCAGAGGAATGAGATGCAGGCCCTTGCAGGACAAAGGGAGTTTTGTGTTTGGGAGCATCTTCTCTTCCCTTGATGGTAATAATGTCACAGTATTCGACATCGACAAGTTCAACCATATTAATGATATTATCATTATTAGTGTACGTATAGTTGACCTTGGAATGAGCATTTTTATCTTTAGAGGATTCACCTTTCTCATGAGAAGGAAAGGGATCTTTGAATTCCTAGTGATCCGAGTTCTTGTCGTGAATCCCCACAACAATAGCCTTACTGTCGATAAGGTCTAAATTTTATGTCGCAGTTGCATCCAGCTAGCTGTTTTGTGACCCTTATTCTGGTGGTAATCATAGTACGTAGATTCATTCCACCTAGAAGGTCATGGTTGTGAATTCAAAGGACACAAATTATCTAGAGGAGTGAGTATTCAATTTTCCAAGAGAGTCTTGTAAACCACATTGAGGGGTTCTCCTAGAGGAGTGAACTTACACTTGGGTCGAGGAGCCCAAGGCTTAGATCTAGAATAGTTTGAAGGCGGTTTATTTTTTTCCATATCCTGTTCAGTGGCTTTGGCTGCCTGCATTGTGGTAGTAAGATTAAATGCAACATTTGGAGGCTTGGGAGTTACGTTGTCAACAACTCTGTTATTCACAACATCCCAGTTCTTCTTGACAATATTTGATTTGTCTTTTCTTGAGGAGGAGGACCCCTGTTTGTTATCCTTGTGTAGGGTCAGTTCTCCTTTCTTGACCATGAATGTTTCAATTCCCATAGCTTGTTTGATCATGTCATTGAAGGTCAAAGGACCTTATAGCTATACTTGGTACCCAAAATTGGGAAGAAGATTGTCCAAAAAGATTTCAATCTTTTCAGACTCATGTATCTTACGAGAATATTTTGTATAAAGTTGTCTTGATCTCTAGAGAAATGTCAAGAAAGGTTCCCCATGGTTTTTCTTTAAGCTACAAAGATCATAGATGTTAACCAGATGTTATGCGAGTAGTGTTGTAGAAATAGGTTGGGAATCTCATCAAAAGTCTTGATGCCAGTAGGTAACCTAGAGAACCACTCTATGGAACACCCTCCCAAACTACGTCGGAAGAGATGCATGAGGTAAGTTTGGTTGTGTATAAACTCCATAGATAAAGCACAAAAATCTCTCAGATGATCTTGAGGATCAGAGATACCCAAGTATTTGTTGTACTTGGGAAGCTGAACTCCTTTAGGAAAAGGAGGCATGCAAAGACTTTTGTTGAATGGGAATGGACAAATGCTATCCAGCATGAATTGTGTGGCCGGTTTTTCTTTGTCCTTCACGAGTTGAAGAAGTTGTTCTTGCATGCTTTGAACTTGTTTTTGTAATTGGGAGTTTTTAGTTTCTTCCTCATTTGTGACAAGAGTCTCTACATTGTAGTTTGAGGGTAGCTTGGCCCCTTTATTAGCTAGCTCAAGGAGATATTTCTCTTTCTCTTTCTTCAGGAGGATCTCCATCATTTTATGGAAGTTTTTTATTTTTGCGAGCATCCACTGTATCTTCCTAAATTATTATCTCCTCCTCATTGCTAGGGGGTTCTTGATAATGATATTTACCCTTGGTGGTTTTAGATGAATCATTATCATTTCTGTGTTCACCCTTTTGATTTTGGTCTGCCATCTTGCTGGTATGCAAGTGTTTAGTGCACAAAGAATCACTATGAGGAGGTTGCGTATGCTGAGAGGTTGTACCTATGGGAACCCTTGTTGTTTCAATAGGGTTAGATTTAGGTAACAACTCTTACGAGTTTCAATTCTCTTCAAACAATGGGTTTCAGACATGATTGAAGTCCACTGGGAATGATCGTCTAATGTGAGGGTGAATGACAGGTGAGGCAGATCGAGATGATCCCTTTGTAGACGTTGCTAAAAAAGAGGAATGTGAGGATCCCCCACTGCACTCTGACTATGTGATAAGTTTGGAACAACCTCTACCTTGGTTTTGAGGTCTACCTCTACCTCATCTAGTCATACATAAGGGGAATGTGTTGCTACTTCGAGTTGCAACAGTCATAGACAAAGATTATGTAAGGAGAGTAAACTAGGACTATGCTTGGAACAATGTCTCAAGATGAGTGCACAAGAGTGCTAATAGGTGAAGTATACCCAACATGAGTCATCAGAGATAAGGATAGAACAACCAAGAGATGAAAATCACGTCGCAAGGTATGACAACACAGTAGAACAAGTAGGTAGATAAGAGACAAGACAAGTTCAAGCGAGAATCCTATAGTTCTCAACCCAAGAAATCTAGTTGTAGACTGTGTACAAACAGGAAAATGTGTAGACAAACCCCAAACAGAGACCAAACTGAGTAGAGTGACAAAAGATAGACAACAAATAGCTCATAGTTAGGCAAAGTTCTAACAGTTTCACATGAAGAAGTACTTTCCCGTGTGCAGATTTGGACTGGCTTGTGCGAGATGTTGCAGCCTGGCACGAAGAAATATAGAAATGGTGTGGAGACTAGTAAGTCAAAAGATAGTAGACTAGAAAAACATCGTGTGAAGATTAATAGAGCCGCATGCAAAGATATGCACTGATTGGCATGAAGATTGCAAAATTTCATACAAAATATTGCAGAAAAGCAAGCAATTTTTTGTAGAAACTGATAGTTTGGACCAAATTTTGAGACAAAATTTGGTTGCGAGACACGGATTGGACTGTTCTCTAACAAAGTATGAATTTTGTAGATTGGTTCAGACAGTTTCAGATTGATGAGTTTTCATTTGGATGTTTAGAAACTAGTTGTTGACAAGCATAGAGTTTAGACTTTCAAGCAGTTGTGATACAAGCAGTAGTTGAAAACAATTCAACTGAGGACAAGGCAACTCAGAAGAATAGGGGAGTATTGATAAGTTTGAACGCTTTGAGCATTTGGAGATTTGTAAAAGACACCCATTTATCCCTAAAAGAGAAATGGTAGAGAAGACAAAATCTTTGCCTCATAACTTATGTGGATGTGTGCACCTCACACAACCGTGTCACTCCCGAAAGAGTGCCCACATTTTTGGTGTTTCCAAGGACTAAATAATATATGTTCAAAGGAAACCCTTGAAGTAGGGGCCAATGTCATATACCAACTTCAAACATCCAGGTGCATGACTATGGTGAGAATCTATGGGAGAGAATCATCCCCCTCCGTGCACAAAGATTATGCCCCCTTTCAGAGGTGAACCGGGTAAGAAACTAGCTACAAAAGTTTTTTAATAGGCTTCTGTTCACATTAACCTTTGGTGGCCTTGCAAGAAAGGTTGAGACATATAGCCACACCAACACCTGCAAGTCTACACCCCTGCGAAGCAAGGCTGGGAGCAACATCGCTCAGTACAACAGACAGAGCTTCCTCAAGATGTTCGACATCAGGAATCAAGAGGAAGAAATTAACATAGATTTGGAGTCTTTTGCTCGATAAAGCAAATTTATTATAGTGGGGTGGAATCACCGGTGAAAGGTGTGTTCCCACTTGGGTTATTCCGGGAGGTTCAACTTCTGGCAGTCCCGCTAAAGGTGACTCAAACTTGGTTTGGTTTTGAGGGTCTAAGTTTCTGATTTTCCCAAAAGGGAAAAGAGCATACTCCTCTACCTCTACAACTTACCCAAAAAAACTAGACATGTTCATCACCAAGCTAATTCCTCTTTCAACAAACCCAAGAGCTTCTAGGTTTCTGATTCTCTCAAAGAGAGAAGAGCATACTCCCCTCACTAATGGATGTGCCAATCAATTTGTTACCTTTCCTCGCTCCCTCAGGTATCAATCCCTTAGCAACATCTAGGTCTCAGATTTATTCATGGGCATCACTTCCATGTAATGAAGAGCCTAATACCCTATTATGCTATCAAGACCCTTAAGAGATTTTAACAAGGGCCTAATTAGACTATGTAAATAAAGCATTGAAAACAGACACAATGTTTGTGTGGGTTTGAAATTATTTGACAAACGTGCTTTGAAAAGTGTCCTAAAATCAAATAGTCAGTAAGTTTGCATAGCTATGTTTGAAGGAGTCTTCAACATCCTGTCCTACAAACCACTTGTTAAGCTGTATTAGAAATAAAACCAGGAAACCACAACAAATAGAAAGTATCAGTAGTCAGAAAATAGAATATAAAAATAGGAAATTGAAAGTCTCTGATGTCAAAGTTTGCACAAAGAAATAGAATAGGCCGTGCAAAGAAATACTAGGAATTGCATGGACAAGAAAAAATTCGCACAAATGAACACAAAACTTCATGCAAGAATTTGCTGTAGAGACGTACATACAAAAAATAGAATTGAAAGAAAAAGTTAAATATGAGGCCAAGAATTCAATTATCTGCCCCACGGTGGGTGCCATAAATGTATACACTAAATGTGGGCCTCTTTACTTAGCCATACACTTCAACATAGTCCTTATTCATTAGTCACATACAAGAATGAATATGAAGCTATCCATCCTACATGCCTGGATGAGCTGACCTGTTGCCTCCTATCTAGATGGGGTTTTGAGCAACTCTCAGAATTCAAGAGTCCAACAACCGAGACCAATCTGAGAATGAAGGATTTAATCTAGAGTGAAAATGCAATATTTAGTCTAGATATGAGTATGCAAGATTAATCCAGAAATGGGTTATGCAAGATTAATCTAGGAATGAGTATGCAAGATTAATTTAGAAATGAGATGAGATTAAGCTAAGAGTACTTGAAAGAAACTAAGCTAGGCCTGATTAATATATGGAATGATATTAATCTATTGCAATACTGATGATACCAATGAAATCTTGAATGCACACAAATATTGAATTAAAAATCTAGCAGGGATTCGATACTTCAACAATGCGTTCTCCCCTTTTTTTGAATGAGAGACAAGAGGGTTCTTTTATAGAATGAGAGTCCAGTTCAAAATGACAAGTTTCCTTGAGAGAAATAGTCAATTGTTGGCTTTTTGAGTGAGTGAAACAGTTAACTGATTTGTTGCGCTTTTGAATTACAGTTAACTCAAATTTTCCATTTTTGAATTGAAGTGAGGATTTTGGAAAGATTATTTGATTAAATAAATGAAATATGACCTCATAAATGCACTTTCTCAATTATTTGAATAATTAAATTCAATTATTGAAATGAGGATATTTATTTAATAATCAACTTTTATTTAATTCCTTTTTATGTATTTTAGCTAAAAGGGTGAATTTAATTTAATTAAAGTGCCAAGACTTTGTAATTAAATTAATTTGATCATAGGGTTTATTTAGCCAATTGATATTGATATTTAGGAATTAAACATAGTATGTGATTAATGCAGATTTAGGTTTTTTTGTGTTTGACACTTAGGTCAAGTAAAGTCAGTTGAAACTCAGAATTGCCTAGTACTATAGGACTTTGATGATTCAGAAGGTTGATAAATGCAACAAAATTGGTTAGGGTTGCAAGATGCCAATTTTGGGGTATTATAGTTTCGAGCAAAAGAAACACTACAACATTCATCCCATGATCTAGGATATTCTCATTTTCACCCGATGCCAACAATCTCCCCCTTTGGCATGGATGGAAACACTTAGGAAAAATTGCTAAGTGTCTGACTATGCAAATCAAGTATAGAACTTCTTAGGATAAATCCCCTTAAGGTAAGTTCAAACAAATCATGCAATATGCTATATCCATACTATACCCTCTTACAAATACATAGCCAAAAAATTTCACCTCAATACTACTCCCCCTTTGACAAAAATGACAAAGGAATTACAAAGATAACCAAAATTTCAAATTTTATTTATATAGTAGCATATAACTATTACAATATACTGAATACATCTGCAAAATTGGCCTTCAAAACCTATAAGTCATTAACCAAAGCATTCTTTAGGTTCTCTATGATAAGTATTTGTCCATGCAGCAAATGTGAAAGCTCTTCCAATCTTTCTATAATACATGGAGCATGTGAGACTAACACTTTTACAGCCTCTTTAACACCTCTTTGCAAAATCCCCAACTTAGGAATCAATAGACTCTATAACTCCAAGTTTGTAATCCTCTTTTCCTACTCATCCCTATGAGCCTTAAGCTTATGATTGGTTGCACTAACTTGTGCTCCCAAAATTGTAGCTAAACCATCAATAAGATTAAAAAAATTGTCAACAACCTTAGCTCCTATTGAGCTTCACATCTCTTCCTATTTAAGTCCTTCAAAAATTGTAAAAAATTAGAAGTTGAGGTAAGAATATTACAACCTTTAGTTAGAGCTTCTTTCACCTTGTTCACTGCCATTGTTAAGGTATTTCTATCAAGCACAATAGATTGAGCCAACTTTTTTGACCTCTTCCTATCATAAATTTTTTCTGCTCTCATTATTGCAGCATCCTCTAGACTTTGCATTTGCTCACCAGTAGTTGTCACCAATTTACCTAACTATTCAATTAGCATGGCCTTCTCATTATACTTAACTTCATGCACTAAGTCAGAGAGTATGTCTCTTGAAGTGATTATAAATTATTCCTCTTGTCTCATCTTCTCCCTCTTTTCTTGAGACTTAATAGCCATAGCAATGTCTATCATTTCCTTAGAACTCATAGTGCTCAAATCTATTTTCCCTTTAATAACTGGTATATCTTCATCCACTTGTTGCCTCCATCACCAATATCTATTACAGTTGATCATCTACAAGTGTTTCAACTGATGCATCTTTGTTCATATCTTGATTGGTTCCCATGTTCTTTGTCTTCTTTTTGTTGTTGTTCTTTTATGTCCTTGGGTGCTTCCTCCTTTTTCTTTGTAGTGTGCTTTTGTTCTTCAAAGATATCCATGATAGGAACATCACCTGTGGTATCCATGGTATCATTTGGCTCATCCAAATGAACATTGTCAATTGTGATCTTCACACCATCAACCATTAATCCATCATCAGTATGGGTAATCCTAGGTTGATTATCATCTTGTCCTTTTTCCTCTTCATCTTTGTCTTGATCAGCTTCCTTCTCTTCAACAAGACCTAATAATTTCTTCAAGATACTCTCAGTTTCCTCATGTACTAAGTGAGAATCACCAATCAGTAATCTTATAATTCTTGACTTAGTCTTGAATGCAAGTCTAGCTTTCTTAAGTGTCTCATTGATTTCCTCTATAGACATTTCTAGTTGTAATTGCACTAAGACATATTCAACTATTTCCTTGTCTTTCTTTAACACTCTATGCCACCTAGCTTCAATCTTAGCATACAGAGATGCATGAATCTATCCTTATAACTCAATAAGAGATTTACTTAATTTGTGCATACTAAACACAATTGTATCCTCAATATTTTTTTGGTCTTCTTCATTGACCTTTTCAAAAAAAATTCTTACAACAACAATTACACCCCACCTATTGAATTTTTCAACTAAAGTATCAATAGAGATGAATTTTCCAAAATTAGGCTTGATAGATTTAGTGGTAGGATCACCTACCACCTTTGACCTTTTTCCACTAGCCTTCATCTCCTATTGTTCTTCATTGGACTCTGTTCCTTTTGCGTATTCTTCTTCTTCAATCTTTTCAGCTTCCTTATTCCTTTGAGCCTTATGTTTCTTCCTCTTGCCACCAACCTTCTTTGATGTGGTATCCTCCTTTTCTTTTGAGGGCTCAGGTTGTGTTGGCTTTTTCTTCTCTTTTACTGGTGCCTTTATAGGGGGAATGTTTTCTCCTTCTTTAGACACTTCTTGTTTGCCTACTGGTTGGGACACTATCGGTTGTAGAAGAAATAACTTCTACATCTTCACTTTCACCTATAATTGTTGCTGCTCCAGATGTTCCATCTTTCTCAACAACATGTTTGGCTCTTGCCTTGTTTATGACTTCCTGTGTAAAGCATTTCTTCAATGCAAATTGTTCAACTTATTTTCTAATTTTTTTCTCAATCACCAGTTTGGTCAATTTGTTGTGTACTTCCATGCTCTTCTCCTTAGAAGTTCCAAATCTAGGTTCATTTGGATCTACTAATTTAGATAATAGATATTCAGCATGTAGAGTCAACATATCACCTTCTACCTCATATCTCATAGTCATAGCTCATGATGTCATAGGCACTATTGCCTCCATCTGACAAGTGTTAGTATCCACCATAAAACATATATCATCCTTGTATTTCTCAACAATATGGGTTGGTATCCTTTCCCTTTAATGCATTTTGATTTGAAATTCTTTGAAATAGCCCCAAAATTTCTCATTAAAACCATTACCCAATAATCTAATACAATTTTTCAAGTGGACAACAACTGGGGTACCTTCTATCCAATTTATATGACCAACACCAGAAAAGAAATTCTGAAAGTAAAAGAACAATCTCATAATCAATTGGTTGAATTTAAATACTTTTCTTTTGTCCTTTCTGATCTTCTCCATGTTTAGAAATAAATGATCTCTCATTGGAACACATAAATCATACTCTACATATTCAATCACAATTCTATATGCAGTGTGGATTGCAACAGTGGGCACATTGTTGATTCTGCTGGAGTGATAGACCTTGTATCCTATCACCATAGATGAAAATACCACATTTATATCAGGGATATCATTTATTTTCATCATTCTCTTATCCCACTTTGATTTGGTTAACTTTGTGACTACATCCTGTGAGATTGAAGTAAGTACTGGTACTTCACCGGTTGCACAAAAACCTGTCACTATATGTATGGCCTCCTTAGTAATCTTATGTGGATGGTCAAGCCACACAAACTAGTCTTGCACTTGGATAAATACATTTCTGACTTGATCTTCCTCAAAATCAGCAGGTAAATTGATCATGTGAGAAAAACCCTTGTCTGCAACCAATTGGTACTCATCCTTCAATACCAGATCACAACAAAAATTTTCATATAGTGAATGAATATGAGATTCACCTAGATCTTCAAACTTATAGTGAATGTATGATTGCACATCTTTAATATGCATCACACTATAGGGCACACTAGATAGGGCACCCTTTGGATCATCTTAAATTGATTTGAATAAATGTGTCTTAAATTCTGGCCTAGGTCTCTCAGTAATCTCCACAATGATCGATGTATCCATCTTGCAAATAAAAAATTCAAGCTCAAAAGATAAAATAAATACCTTTGACAATCACCGCTTGATAAAACTTCAAACCCTTGTTGTTTCCTTCACACAATCACTACAAATTCTTCAATCAATCACCTTGAATGTTTTCAAATTGCTCAATCTTCACTTTTGTTGCTATGTGTCTTCTCTTTAAACATGGAGATGCACAATAAGACCTAAAAATCACCTTTTATCTATCTTCACTCTGCAACATTAATTGCATCATTGATTTCTAACAAAATATCACATATCTTCTAAAATCATGTTAGTGGTCAACCAATTATTCATGCCGTCAAACAAAAACTTCGTATCATAAATCAAAACAACCATATGCATCTAAATATGCAAATATAACTTACTACACATACATCTAGGGGGTCTTCAATAGATTCAACAATGATTTCTCCCCTAAGTCAATTATCACTTAGTTAGATGAATAATTCCCCACACTTGGTGAAGATGTGGTATGTTTAGATGGTTTGTCTTCACTCTTCTTTGTCCAAATATTCCTCACCCAATTCATGGTCTCTACAACACTCACAATTTTCTTTCCCTTTTGCTTGTCTGACTGATTAACTGGCTGGTTCACCTTATTATTCCTTTCTCTACAAAAACTTGAAATGTGTCCTATCTTCTGACAATGAAAACATGCCATACATGTTGATCTCCAAGGTCCAACATTGCCTCTATTTATCCTCAATATGTAGTTAATTGTTGTGTGTCCATAGTTGTGACAATGTGAACATGTAACATTCCATCGGTTCTCATTTTGATAAGGACTCAATTGGTTGATTTATGACCATTGATTGTTCATCCTTGTCTCACACTCATTAGCTCTATGATCACCATATTTTTTGCAATTGTAACAATAACCATGAAAAGTACTTGGTCTAGTATTAGATCTAACACTTGGAATACTAGATCTAACATTTGTCTTGCAAACATTAGCAGTATGTCCAACCTTATGACATTTAAAGAAAACTAGTTTGTAAGGTTTCTTACTAGGAATCCTTGGGGTTACCTTTGGTGAGGCTTTCTTATCTTTCATGTCCTTCTTGGTTCCAAAGGATTCTCCACTTCATAGCTTGTATACCCAAGACCATGATTCTCTCCATGCATTCCCTGATTCTTGAGTTTTTCATCAAGTTTTGCAGTACTCCCATTGAACTTCTTGAGTAGATCATTTGTATCCTTCAACTCACCTTTCACTTGCTCATTTTATTTTCTTAGATTCTCATTCTTCCTTAGGAATTTTTTATTTATTCATTTGTCTCATGTAGATGTTCATGCAATGTACCAACTTCTTGTTCAAATTTGAAAAGATTGTATACTTTATCTTTTTGAGTTTCCTCTGCAACGTTCCTTTCTTCTTCTGCAAGATCCCTTGCTTCCACTTCTTCACCCAGCCTGATTAACAAGGCTTCTAAATCTCTCTTTAGATTATTCTTATCTCTATGCAATTGTTTATTCTCCTGGGTCAAAGCTTCTAGGACATCCTCTGATTCCTCAGACCCACTTTCTTCAGATAGTTGATCAATGAGATCTTGTCTCTTAGATAATTGTTGAACAAGCTCATACCTCTTAGCTCTTGA
Source organism: Thuja plicata (assembly GCA_018584345.1). Classification (NCBI taxonomy): domain Eukaryota; kingdom Viridiplantae; phylum Streptophyta; class Pinopsida; order Cupressales; family Cupressaceae; genus Thuja; species Thuja plicata. Next base: position 2,373,871 of record MU225192.1, on the reverse strand, counting down.
TTTCTTGAGTTGCTCCTTCAACTGGTCAATGAACTCTTCAAAATCTTCAAGTTTCTTTTCAAGTTTCCTTTGATATCTTAAACTCTCCATATCTTCCTTAAGGATCCTTCTCAAGTTGTTAGGATTCTTCAAGGGAACTTGGATCTGATACCAATTGTTAATGTTATAAGGCACTGAGAGGGGGGCGGGGGGGAGGGGCTGATTCAGTGCAACCACAGATCTAGAAAATATTTCATCAACAAGCAAAGCTAAATATAACTTAAAATCATAACAAAGCATATATCCATGAAATCAACACAATGACACCAATATTTTATCATGGAAAGCCTTGTTAGAGGGAAATACCATGCTGGGAATTATCACCCACAAATCTCACCAGTACACCAATAAGTATTTCCCTATTAGGAGTATTACAACACCATGTTAAGGGTATACCTGGTTAAGAGTATCAGTAGCCTGGTTAGAAGCTATTAAAAAAGTCATGTTAGGAAATACCATGTTAATGGATTTGAAACTCCCTCTGAGAGTCACCCTTTTAGAGGATTTATTCATCAAACCTGTTAGGATCTTTCTTACCCTGTTAAGAGTAACCTTGTTAAAGGATTTTGATCACAGGCCAGTTAGGACTTGCCTTGAGAATAAACTCAAATGAAATGATATGAACGTAGCACACTTTTCTTGACACATCCACTTTAGCACAACTCAAATCATTATTCTGTTCATACAAACATCTACTACAACCACTAAAATCATCACATCAATAACAAATCACAACAACAACTTGATTTCATCTCTTATAACCACATTTAGGTCAGTGGAATAACCCTAAAATGTATTACGTAAGTTAGCCTCCAAATCCTAATCAAAATTCATAAGTGATCACTCCAACATAGGAAATTGAACTCCTCAAGGCTGAACCTCAACTATTCAAAACTTAAACTAATCGATCTTTGACCTTGGCTTCACTGCTGAATTGACTTATCCAATTGACTAGACTGGTTTGACTATTCACTATTCTTACTGATATTACTAGTGTTTGTCTCAAATCTCTTCATGTGCAATGAATCTTCTTATGTGATCATTGATGTAGGCAAAATTGATTATGTAGATACTTCCTGTCTGATCGCATCATGTGAAACCTTAGAATTATCATCGCACACTGAATTTATCATGACTGAATGAGTTATCATTGATACAATGAATACTTAGACAAATTCATGTATAGTCACCTTTATCACCGATATAACTGATTTGACCTATGGAATAGAATTGTTGATAAAAATGACAACACTACAACATGCATCCCATGATCTAGGTTATGATCATCTTCACCAGATGCCAACAGTTAATTATAAAATTCAATGCGAATAAAATACACTTAGAGGGGGATTCATTAAATGTAATAAATAAAATCAGACATAAAATCACCCTAATTTGAAAATTGGTATAATGAATAAGGCCAATTTGGGAAATAATTACCAAACTGGAGGATTTCAAAATTTCACACATATACAGAGAAGGGAATGATGTTGTAGAAAAATGGCAACAAATGCAGCCAAAAACTCAAAAGATACAATCACAAACACATGATTAAATCAAGGGTGGATTTGGAGTACGATGGAAACTACAAAATATATGGGTATTCAGAGTTGAATGATGAATGTCCTATGCTAGGACACAAACCAAAATTGCTATAATAAATGCGACACTTGGAATTTGGTAAGGAAAAAAGAAATTAAAGATTATGTCATCATTTGATGACATGTCATGTGAAAGATGATGATTAGCATAAATAAATAATATCATGAAATAAATTGGAAAGTACACACACTTGAGTTTTTTGGAAATACCATACCATATCATTAATAACCAAAGTGTGTGAATCAATATTTCCAGATTTTGAAGTATGAAGACATGTGGCTAAAGGCTACATATACCTGGGAATGAAGTTGTATGATTCATAGATTGGAAAGTAGTTTGCAGGAAAGGTAAGGAGAGATAGACACACTGATCAACTTGGAGTCCACAAATCCCATAATGTCTTTCTCAAGAGAATTAATAGACAAGTGTATATATTCGGTGCTTATAGTAAATCATCCACTAGTCCTACTTGCCATGAAGGAAGTTTTGGGACAATAATTTGTGGTCTTACCATAGATATCATGTCAATACTAATATAACTACAAATTTTCTTGTTTTTGCATTGAGTTGAGGGGTGGTGAAGGCAAAGGCAACAAACCTCAGTCAAATGCTCTTCAAACATTCCTTCCTCAAAGAAATTGATGTTGTACTAGACAACTTGGATAAAAACCACATGGTGCCCATGTTGTAGCATTATTACCTAACTAAGGGGCATGGGTATAGGGGTGAAATCCAAAAAATTCCTCTCATTCTATCTGTGGAGCTGGAAGAACTGAAGGAAAGGCTCAAGGAAATTGATATAAACTTGAGGTTCCTACAACATTTGGAAAATTTCCTTCCTCCCCCATAAAAGAAGTGCAGCATAGCATAAAAAGAAAGGGAAGACATATGGGTCAACAATGATAATGACAAGGAGGATGAGGAGAATAAGGTGCTCATGCTGTCAAATTATGGTGAGAAGTATATAAAATATGATCCCAAGGATGTGGCCAAAGGTCTGGCTCATATGCACTATGGACCATACAACCTATTAATTGATCATACAACACATGCTAGGAGAATGAAAAAATCAATGGTGAAAAGGGGCATGGAGATGGATGTAGAGGAACCCCCAGTGATGAATATTCGTGGCCCCAAAGATGTGAAGAGGAAGAGGAAACGGTAAGTCTTCTGTTGTCATATACATCTATGAAATTTTGTTTCATAATGATAATTTTTTATTGCAAATATATGGATAGTAGCTATACATAATATACGATCAAGGGAGAGGGTTATAAATATTATATATGGTCAATAGGTATGGGTATAGGGGATTGCAATTTTGAAACAATGCAATTGTAATTATCTATATGGATTTGTTTTAGGTAGATATGGTGTAACTTGTTAGTAGCAAAACAATGTAACCTCTTTTTTTGATATAATACAAAGGGTGTTGGCCCAACCCAGCCATTAATTTACCAAAAAAGTAATTGTAAAATATTTTGGTCTAAATCTGGCTTGTTCTTGCGCCATCTTACCCTCCTCAACCCAAAGTTTTATTCTTTATTCCACCATAATTCCAAAGAGATTCCCAAAAAGAGGATTAAAGGTGTGATAATTTGATAGGTTATTGACATCACCATTCTTGTAGAAGGGGATTAACACACTTGTCCAATTTGTTGGAAACCATGCTCGATAACCTTGTTGAAGATCCTTTTGATACATGACACAAAGAGATCTACACCCCATTTTAAGTAATTGGCCTATAACCCATCTATGTATTGATATTTTCCTAGCATAAATGCTTTGATTCCTACTTTGATATCATTTGTGGAAAAAAATGAGCTTAAGTGTTAATTAGTGGAAGACTATTTTTATATTGATCTCTTTCATATAGAATTTAAGCATATTCTAACCATTGAGTGTATGTCAAAGATTATTATAGTTTGTTGTAATTCTCTCCAAAAACCCCTCAGGTTGTGCTTCACAAGAGACATTAATTCCTCCTCCTTGCTATCATATATTCATCTTTTTTGAGCTTTGATTGTTTTCATACAATTACTTTTTGCTTGTTCCCTTCCTAATATTTTTAACCTCCTTTTTGTTGTATTGTATTCTTCATACCAAAAAATTACTAGAAAATAATTATTGGAGTCATTTTTCTTTAGTTCTTTTGCATGGTATGAGAGCCTTGTGAATGATTTTTACCAGATTTTCACTATTTGTTATATGTTAATTTATGTTGGGTTTGCAAGTATTTCATGTTTCAGACGATCTTGGTTAGAATGATACTTTTCAATCCTTGATTCTATCCCAAACATTTTTAGCATGAAATTTCATACTCTCATATTGAATAGTTATACCATTTTGTGAGTTTGATATAAAAAGCTTTAAAAAAATAATGGTTATTTCTAAATTTTTAAGAAACATTTTAATTTTTATAACAAGAAAATTGCAAATTTAATATCATATTAGTTGTGCTTTAGAAAAATAATTTTAATTATTTTAAATTTTTTTTTTTTATCGGTAAAAGGCCGAAGCCCAAGATTTTATTAATATTAATATTCCAAATTTTACATGAGACTCCATTCTCTATGGGCACTGGTAGGAAAGAATGGAGAAGAAAACCTCCAGTCTTGCCCGGGACCTTAGGTCCAGATCACAAATTACAAAAATTAAAAAATTACTAATAATATGAGGGCATTCCCTCATTTAAAAAATTTCTGAAGGCATTCCTTCATACAAATATAAGAAGAGATACCAATTTTATGAATTAGACTCTTAGTTTCCGATATCAAGACCCTCTTTGTAGAAACACAATATCGGCTATTTGTGAATTGTAGCCCTGTCTTTGATTCTTTAATTACAACTCATGCCTTTGAAATTTAATTCTTTTCCCTGCACACACTCAGACTAAAGAGACCTGTCTACTGCTTTTGATAGTTGTTAGAGAAAAATGGAATATTTAGCTGCTAGATAATCTTTGTCTCAAAATTAAGAAATACAAATTAAGAGAATCTCTCTAATTTTTGATCGATATTATTAGGATTTATTGATTAAAATACTACATGATTTAATTTATAAGATTACTGGAAGACTTTTATTTGGGACCGATGAAAGGATTCTAATCCAAAACTATATACCTGAGTATGTTCACTGCTGCTTCTAATCTATCATTCTGTATTTCTCCCCCACATTAGTTTGTTTTTTAAACTCTCATGCATGTTCAATTATTGGGAGGGAATGGGGTTAGTAATAATTTACAATCCATTTAGAGTAAATCTATTTTTAGTTTGGCTTCGAGCTGCTTCAATTTTAAGGTAAATCTAGTTAACAATATATATATTGATCCATACTGGATTCCTATCTTTGTATTAAATTGAAAACATAAATCCAGTTCTAGATTAAAATAAGGTAGCATCCCCATGTATGTTTTCTTATTGCTCTAAAATAAGCCTAATGTGAGCTTTTATATTCGCTTGACGTGCTTGTTTTATTGTGACCCTAATGTTTTTTGGTGTTAGTGTCAATATTTCACTGTAAATCTATCCACTGATGAATAGACATATTTCTGTCTCCATAACATTGAGACTAGTTAATATGTTTCTATAAATATGTTATATATAAAATCGTTAGATATCCCACAGAGGGAGGCTACCGAAGAGAGCATCCTATTATATAGAAAAACAACTTGTTCACCAGGTCTAGGAATGTGAGATACATTCTCCAAGAAGGGGTAAGGGGAGACTCCCATTATCAAGGCACCCAGACCTGGATTAATGGAGAGGGCTGAGTTTATCTAGTGTATAAAGGTCACCCGACTCAATGTTTAATAAGAAATAACCACCGTTAAAAGCCTGGATAATAGCAAGCTACCACTTAGGGTAACAAGAGATTTTAGATACACCTAAAGCAATCTCCAATCTACAGGGTTTGAAAAAATAGGGCTACATATAACTGGAGCAGCCCAACCATACCAGGACTATATGGGTGAGAGATGATTAAAGCTGAGAAAAATAGAAGAATATAAAGGATTACTAAAGATATGTTTTTAGGTCAATATCAATATCAATACCAATATATAAATATATTTGTATATTTATAGATGTATAAATATAATTATACGAGTATTAATCTATGTTAATTTATTTCTTACTTTCTGTGTAGCTGTGAATCTTAATGCTACGAGAAGAAGGACGCTGTTAGGTTACTTAGAACTTAGAGGCTACCGATAAAGTAATAAACCTTCTATCTATAAAGTTACTATTAATCTTATGGCATTTATTATTGACAATTATACCTCTCTGAAACTAAAAAAATTGATTTATCTCAATGAATCTCTAAATGACCTTCCATTAGAGCTAATGAAAACATTCATAGCAGCTAACATTCCAAAGGATTATGATCTTGTTCATAAAACCTTGTTACATTCATGGAATTTTATTCATCATTCATGGAGAGATCATCTATATCTACATTAAAATGACTTCTTGGAAATGGGATATCAACATTAGTACTAAGGTCAGAATCTATTTCCCAGGCTCCTACATGATCTTCCAGAATGAAGGAATCGATCCAGTCAGCTCCATCCGGGAGCTTTACATGGAGGAAATTATAGAGGAAGTTAAGATTTATTCTTATAGTGGGAACCCAAGCAAAAAAGAGTTCAAGGTCATCTATATGTAATATTGGGAATGCCGAGACTGGCCTACCACCCACCAACGATATATCGTAGAAACTGAGTTTGGGTATAGTTAGATCCTCCTTGATGTTGGCCATAACTTTGTCTAGGTATCCCAGGTAGAAATTCTTGAACAGTCTTCTGCAGAGAATCCCTAATGGAAGTTTATCAGTTCCATCTTGGAGAGTCAAGGCAAAGAAAAGAGTAGGAATGTCCAAATTGACTCTATGCTTCTCCATATTATTAAGGCATTCTCTGCCCAATATTATGAGAACAACTCCAACAAAAAGATGATGAGAAAATAATAAGACATTTTATCCTTTTTTAGATATTGCAGTATCGAAGGCTATTTGAATCCGCGGGCCTCTAAGTTTGATAGGCGTTGTCATTATCTTTGATACAAAGAAACCCACTTACCTTAAACAAGACCCATCAGAGATTGATTATAAGGAGAGTGGAAAGAAGAGAAAGAGACCACGCGGGAGGGAAACGACACCGGTACAACTTCTCCAATTTGGCAGATTAAAGACTAGGGGATGTGAAAGGAAAGCTAATCCTATTAATATCGTCGAAAATGATTATTTATATTGGATTTTTAAACATTAAATACGTTCATTTGTTGAGAAGCATATCAGATAACTATCCTAATCTGCTAGACCAATAGTTATCCGAATATATTCCCATTTATGTAAACGTACTTTATATATATATA
>MU225192.1:2348015-2363435 GCA_018584345.1 Thuja plicata | reverse complement strand
TATATATATATATATATTGAAGATAAAGAAGATTGCAGTCTATCTTTATAGTATTTAATAGGAGATGATATGGATGTTATAAGTTTAAGGGGGTAGATCGAGAATACTATGATAATGTAAATGATAACATCTGTAGTGGTAGCAATCTATGTTTGTAAAAGTCTACAAATATATAACCTTTCTGGGATTGTGATTCTAATCAACAATAATGATAATCTGTATACCTTAAACCAAGGCTATCTAACTATATTTATTTCAAGATAATAACTGTATAATTATATAATAAATCATTTAAATAAAAGCTTGTTAACTGACCTATAATGGTATTACCATTTAAACCTAGATTGGATCTGACCCGCTGCGGTATATCACATCAAACTGGTCTCTTTGAGTGTACAGACATAAAGAGTTTGTGCTGATTAGTTTGTTTGAATATAATAAGTATATACATTGTACATTAGCCTAAGAGGGTTATTTGAGTTTGACAGAATTTTTCGTTACTGTTCTAACACTGATGAGATGTAATGAAAATCGTGCATATCCAAAACCATTGGGATGCAGGGTAGCTCTGCTATCAGGAAGGGGTCACTATCCTTAGGCATATGTGCTAGTTCTAGTAGAGACAACAATCACCCCCCAACAACATATACCCATGCATCATAACTCAGACCACAGCCTTGTGATTCCTATGAAGGGCCCTAAAATGAAGACTATAGGCTTCTAAACCCACACATGACAGAAACCTATTGTTAGTGCTAATTGTCATGTTCTATCTAATAGATATGTTAAAAATTCTATTAGGAGTAGGTCCTAGAGTATAAGAATTTACCTATAACTCTATAAAGAAGGTCCATGGGAATAAGCTTTTAGAGAAAGACTAGTAAAAGGTACACAAGAACCTACGAGTTAACTATCTTACCAAGTCTCTAAGTATGGATAATATTGATTAATGAAAAAGAAGGTAACAAAATATTTATAAGTTAATCAAAAATTTTGGGTTAACCAAAGTGGAGTCCACCCCATCAACACCTTGGTTGGCTAGGGCATCAACGTCTTTATTGCCTTCCCAGAAAATATGTACAAGTCTGGTTTCCTATATCTTGTCTACAAGGTCTAACACTTCTTCAAGTTTTGAGTTTAAAATCCAATTAGGGGTACCTCTCTTCCTTAGAGCATTGAGAATGATCTGTGAGTCCCCTTCGATAATTACCTTTTGAAACCTACCCTTGATGCCTAATTTTAATCCTTCGTTTAAAGCTTCTAATTCTGCTAAGTTTTTAGAGGATATACCTATGGGTTTGGCTCTTTTAATGGTCCATTCTCCACATTCATTCTGAATGATGCACCCTAGGCCAGCTTTCCCTGGGTTACCACGGGACACTCCATCAAAATTCAATTTCATCCAACCAGTTGGTGGTGGAGACCATTTGCATAAATTTTGTGCTAACTTATTAGCCTTGAGGTGCAAGAGTGGTGGATTGATTAGATTTTTCCAGTTCTTCCTTAAGTCAGCATCCCACTCCGAGAAGGATCCTTCTTCATAAAATTTATTTTTTAGGTGGTTATTGATGACTTCTCTGATACTAGCTTCTATTTTATTGATCAATGATTCTCTGTTCATGTTGGTGTCTATAAAGGTACATCTATTTCTTTCTTTGTGAATTTCCCAAACCAAGATAGATGGTGCAATTATCCAAGTCCTATTGTATATAGAAGTTCTATTCTGGGGCCAGCTTTTCAAGAGATTCCAAAGATTATCATTCAAGGTCGTAGACCAATTTAGTTTGCTACATAGCCAAACCCAACAATGCTTAGAGAAATGACAGTCATATAGAATATGATTGGCTATTTCAGGTGCCAATTTGCATAATATGCATCGATAAGGACCTTCAAATCCTAGCTTGGTAAATCTATCCGCTGTTAGAATTCTCTTTTGTAGAGAAGCCCATAAAAAGATTCCAGCTTTGGGGAGGCAAGCTGAATCCCAGCATAATTTAAGGGGAATGTCAATTTTAACCCAATCTTGAGAATTAACGTTATATTTTCCATCTTTAGACATTCCCCAAATCAGTTTATCATTCCTTTCTTTGTGTTTCACTTTTCTCATTTGTAAAAATTCTTTGTAAGCATTTTTCTCTTCTCGAGTTAAAGTTGTATTTGAGGCATTTTTCCATTTCCAACCTTCTTGTATTTCCACTGTGTAGTCTTTAAAATATTTTCCCCAGCATTGAGTTAGTGTGTTTTAGATGTTGATTGGGAGGTTTGATTTATCCGGGGATGAGAGACCGTCCCAGGAATCTATCCAAAAGAGAGCGTCTTGGCCATTACCAATATCCCAAGTGAGGTTATTTGAGATTAGATCTCTGTTTTGCATCATGAAATTCCAAATTTTAAAACCTTTGGGTGGATTAATAGTTCAAAATAAGGTTGACGAGGTCAAGTTATTTAAGTATTTATGGTATAGGATTTTGGCCAACTTATTGTCATTCTCTTGATACTTTCTCCATACTAGCTTAGCTCTTAGAGCTAAATTTTGCCAACTTAAATTTTTTATTCCTAAGCCTCCAAACTCTTTTGGTCTGCATATCTAGTCCCATTTGACCATAGCCACTTTCTTTTTCTTTTCTGTGCCTTGCCAAAAGAAATCTTTTAATTTTTTATTTAATTTTTTCCCAACGCCTTTTGGAAGATGCAAACACGACAAGTGATAAGTAGGGATGGCCGTGAGGACAACTTTGATCATTGTGGATCTACCTGCTTTGTTTAAAAATTTCCCTTTCTAGCTGTCCAATTTTGACTCTATTTTGACTGCCATTTTGTCCCATGTCTTGCTATCCTTTGAACCCTTTTCCAAATGGATACCAAGGTATTTACATGGAAATTCCCCCATTTTGAAGCCCATTAAGTTGCAAATATTCCTGTCAAGATCTGGTTGAGTATTAAGGAAGAAAATCTTAGACTTTTCCGCATTGTTGATGAGTCACATTTTCTACCTCATCTGTCAATCTGAAACCATGGATTCTTCCTTCTAACTAGTCTAAACTGATTGATCTACCAAAGGCTTCCACCATTATTATGAAGAGATAAGGTGAAATGGGATCTCCCTACCTAATTCCTCTAGAAATGTAAAAGAAACCTTCAGGTGATCAATTTATTAATATAGAAAACATCAGGGTAGATATACAATTATAAATTAAATTGACCCATTGGTGTGAGAAGCCAAAATCTCTTAATGTTTTGCATAAGAACCACCAATCGACCTTGTCATAAGCTTTGCACATGTCTAGTTTCATTAGCATACAAGGGTCTTTGTTCATCCAAGCCGAATGTATCAGTTCCTGTATGATGATTATACCATCGTATATTGACCTTTTCGGGACAAAGCCTGTTTGTTCTTCAAAGATCAGTTTGTGTATTATCCTCTTGAGTCTAGTTTCCATGGCCTTGGATAGAATCTTGTATATTGTATTACATAATGTTATGCGTCTGAAGTCTCCTGGAGACTCAAAATTTGATTTCTTTGGTATTAGAGCTAGGAAATTATTATTGATTTCTTTTAGTAAAGATCCAGAATTCCTAGTTGCCTCAATTGCTTGCCATAATTCTTCCCCAATGATATCCAAACATTTTTGAAAAAAGAAAGCTTGGAAGCCATCTGGTCCTAGAGATTTCTCAGGATTTAGTGAGAAAAGAGCCTCTTTGACTTCTTCCTTTGAGAATCTTTTATTGAGATTTTTATTGTCCTCATCAGTGAGAATTCTGGGGATTGATCTTAGCATCTTATTCTGAGCCTCTAGATCTAAAAATTCATAATTGTTTAAAATATTAGAAAAGTAATTTACAAAGATTTCAAAAATTTGACTAGGATTCTCAATTTCTATTCCTACATCATTTCAGACTTTTGTTATTTTGTTTATATTCTGCCTATTTAGTGTACTCATATGAAAAAAATTAGTATTTCTATCTCCTGATTTTAGCTAGGTCTCTCTCGATTTCCATTTCCAATATATTTCTTCCTTTGCTAGGATAGTTTCTTGTTTATTAAGTAGATCTTTTTCTTTATAATACTCCTCATCCTTCATCCCATTCTCTATAATTTTATTGCTTAGTTTTTTAATTTCTTCCTCATTATCTAATTTTTCCTTGAATATATTTTTGAAACTTTGATTGTTCCACTTAATTATTTTTTCTTTTAATCTTTTAAGTTTTGTTACAAAGAAAAACATTTTTGATCCATAAAAGAATTCCTCATTCCACCATTGCTTAATTTTTCCTAGAAATTTATCATCCAAAAACCACATATTTTTGCATTTAAAAGAGCACCTAACCGGTTTCTTCTGTTCCTGTAATTCTAATTGAATTGGATAATGGTCTGACCCTGAAAATGGTAGTATAGTTGCTTTAATAGTCTTGTTGATCAAACTTATGTCTCCTTTAAGGATGAACCTATCCAGTTTCTCATCTATATAGCAAAAAACCTTTCGTTTGTTATTCCATGTATACACACCATTTGATGTGAGAATATCAAAGAAAGAATTACTCTTAATCCAATTCTTGAAGTCTATTATTGCTTGTGTTTCTATTTGCAATCCTCCAAATTTTTCCATAATATTTAATATTGCATTAAAATCTCCTCCTATAATGTAGACTGCTTGTGTATCCGTGCTCATAAAATAACTTATTTATGTCCATACCCCTTTTTTCTCAGTTGTTGGAGTAGGTCCATAAACGTTTATTATAATAAACTAAAATTCATTTCTAAAGTTTTGAATACTTTCTGTCATCCAATTATTTCTTTCTATTTTTAGTTTGAAATCCACCTTTCTAGGATCCCAAATAATGCCCAACCCACCCGAGGCTCCCATAGATTCCGTTAGTTCGCATCTCCAAAAGCCCAGTTTCCTTTTAAGCTTTTCTCCTTCTTTATTTAGTTTAGTTTCCTGTACTAAATTTATTTCTGATTCAAAGAGGGTAAGATTGCACTTGAAAGAACGCTTCTTGTTAGGGGCATTTAAACCCCTAACATTCCATGATGTGATCTTCATACTTCATTTGAAGGCACTTCCCCTTCCCAATGTTTAAAATATCACTAATTTTGATTTGATTCTCAGCCAAACTAGTAGCAGATCTTAGTTCAGCGAGGCTCTTTCTCCCCTTTTTCTTCTGAATTTTATACTCAAACAGTAAAAAATAAAATTATTTATTCACAAAAAAAATTTATATCTAGAGAATAATATCATTTCAAACTCTTATGGCTTTTAGTGTCACATTTGTTAAAGGTTTATAAGTAACATTAATTGATTGTATCATGTCTTTACATACAAAAGATCTTATAATACCATTTATTCCCTAAAATAATATTTATTTTATTAGCCGATAGCCTATTTATTGTGGGCATCTCCCATTGAAATTCAATTCCTCACACCAGAAGGAAACATACAGTGCCAGAGAATGGACTTAAAAGTGAAAAGCAGTTTTGACAATTACCAAAGGTGGTATCAACAACTTAAAAGTGAAAAGTAGTTTTGACAATTGCCAAAGGTGGTATCAACAACTACAGAAAGATATTAAATAAAAGAAATAATAAATTTTCCAATGCAACATGCAATAAATCACAACCTAGAAACTACATTCGAGCAATATCAGTTCGCTACTGCCTTTAGCCAACTACCACTGCAAACTCTATAAATGATGGGAAAATAATCCTGGCAACTAGATCTCACCAAAGACTAGACAAACTACTCCCCTTTGGATCACAATCATATGGTTTTCTTATCAAGGCATTGTTGAAGTAGGCTACATACTAATCTCCACATCCTATTTACTATGACTTCAAACATAAAGAAAACTACATGTTTACTGTGTCTGCAAATGAAAGAAACATATACCACATACCACACACAGAGTTTCTAATGAATTTTAATCAAACCCAAAAAATGGAGTGTATGGAAAATTTACATAAATAAAAAACAAAAATCTTAAGCCCAACTGCCTCCTATTTTGAATCGCCTCCTTCTTCTAAAGTTGCATTTGCACTCCCTCGAAATCCCTATCTACAAATCAAAACTACTCTTACTAGCATCATAATCTAGAGTGCTATATTTACAACATGAAAAGTAGGAGGTTGAATCTTTTGAATTTGAAAAAGTGTTGATAGAGATCCAGATTGTTCGATTATGCCCTTTTACTAGGAACATGTGAGGTATGTTGATTCCTGAAAAATATATATTCAAAAAATTATGGAGATGAGGAGTAGTCCTGAAAAAAGTGTGTGAGGGCAAATTGAAAGTTATGGTTAGGAATCTCTTATGCCAATATAAACTTACTTGTTATTGAAGCTTTTTTTGGTCTTTTTTAGAACATAATTTAATGTTTAAAAATTAAAGCATAATTAATGTTTAAGGTGAGAAAATCAAAACATCTTGATTGAGAGAAATATTTTTTTAAATAGAGTCTTATATTTGAGAGTTTTGATATCATGAGAGACAAAAGTAATATATAGAATCTTAATTTTAGTCCAACTTCATTAAATTTGAGTTTGTTTTTGTTTTTGTTTTTACTTTTAAATTAAATGATTTGTGTTTTTTATTATTAGTAATCTCTTTGACTGGAGCTATAAACCAGTGAAGCCACATTAGGGGGACCCCATCCCCAAGGTGAGTACAACTTGGTGTCTGAGGCATTAAGACCTCTCATATTTGTTTCATGTTGTAGCATCAAGATCTCCTTATTACTCCACTACAACTATTTCTTGATGGTTTTGTGCCCTCCTTATGTCTCCCTGCATGAATACCACCACTGTCGATAGTCCACCTTATCACTCCACCTGTTGACCCACACCCTTATGCCTCCCTAGTAGTTGTCACCTTATATCTCCCATTTAGTTGGCTATCGACGACCACCTTATCACTCCATCTGTCAACCATAGACGTCCTATAGTTTCCTCGATCTTCAAACACCTTGGCCAAGTCTGCAGGTAATTCATCCTTATGACTCCCAACTTTGATTGCCATCGTAGAAAATCTTATACCTCCCAGGCATATGGTAGTGACCTTCGTGAATGTCCATTGCAACCATTGATCATTGACTTCTCTAGGTTGACCTTGTCATTTCATTGGTTTGTGTGCCCCTCGATTAATCCACCGTGTAACTATCCTCATGGGCCTACATGCAATGGGGTGAGCTTTGAACGTTGGTCACTATATCAATACGGCTTTGCAATGACGTGATTGTTGTTGCACTGTGGGGTCATCCAATGATTTGTGTTTTATTGTTTATATGGTAAATATTATATTTTTACAATTAATTTTGATGAGTTTTTAAAATTATTTATAATGTCAAATATCATTTTATTTTCTAATAGTTACACATAAATTCTAAGAAAAACCTAAATACCTTAAACTAGCCATCACTAGAATCTTTTTTTACCTCATTGAACATCCCTTACTACAATATCTCGTGTTCTTCATTCAAAATTCATATCTATGAACCAAAATCTTATGTTTTAATTTCATCCTTATCAAGGATGATATTATGTCATCAAGCCTTACGAGTATATCTAAATCTTTATAAAAAGAGCATAGTTAACTAGAGTGAGATTAAATGTAAATATCATTTCTACAAAGTAAACATGTGAGAATTCTATACAAAAATAAACATACAAAAATGTTGCAAGCACATAAATGGTAGACATTTTTATTTTTGAATATATTAAAAGAACCTCCTCTCCTATTAATGACCAAATTATTGTATGTTGTGTTGGTTGCAATCTTATAAGCTACCTTAGAAATAAGATATGTTTGTAGAAAATTGTTTTATTCATGTGTAAATTATTTTATACTTAGTTATTATTTGTATTGATAAAAATATATTTGAATGCATCTTTTGTAATTTTTGAAAACTTGAAATTTAAGAAAGTGAGAAATATAGTTGAAGTGACACTTTGTTCTTTTTGACAAAAAATACACATATCCAACCTGTGCTTTTGTCCAAAATAGAAAAAAATGCACCTAGAATGGACTTTTGATGATAAGAAATATACACCAAATCCTACATAATCCATGAGGAAATTATTACAAATTTTCAAATTTTTAGGATTTTTTTTTCAAAGTTTCAACATACTAACAATGCATAAAGAATGCAAACAAGAACATAAGAGAAGTAGAAGACATTAGGAAAACCATAACACAATTTAACATTAGATGTGCCTTAGGAAAAATTTGAGAGGAAAACCCAGCCTCCAAAGCACTATACTTAATATATTAATCAACAATTAAGGTTGCAATATACTCTCAAGGTATTCATGCTTCAATGAGATGAATATGGATAAATTGTAGCAGCATAAACCTGTATAAAATATAGTGTACAAATTACATCACAAACCCTCCTTATATATATTTTGGATAGCAATAAACTATGAATGATTTCCTAAAACTGTGATAAAAAACAAGTCAAGTTGGCTCACATTCAACCTATGCATCCCACCTCTAAAACTAACTCTTCCAAACATATATTTAACTCTTGATTGACTGGTTTTACACTTGTGGTCAAGGGGTCCAAGAGTAACTCCCAAGTAGCCCAATAAGAGGTGGTAATTACACTTACACCTCTTATACATGAATATAAAAGCTTGATAAATATGGTAGTTATATAGTCTACTTAGTAACCTCTATTCAATGACTTAGATTACAAATGTAATATGTTCAAGGATGGTTGTTGGGGAGTGCTATCAAATGAAACTCAATATTATATTCAAATGGGACATTGAAAGATTTTGTGGCTTCCTTGTGTATATTAAGCCTAAAGGAAACCATGTTTTGTTGGTTCATGGTGACTAATCATGCTTTTGATCTTAAATTTTGGTGACTTTGAAATATAATTCTTCCTCAAAATAAATTAATGAGGAAGCATAGGGGGTAGAGCCCCTCCTATGGATCCTAGGCAGTTCATCCCCCCAATGGGGCCTTAGGGACACAACTTATGTTAGGGGTATGGAGAAAACTCCTCTAACAGGAGTTGTTGGGGGCAGTTTCCCCAAAATAAAAAAAACAGAATTACTTAATAAAGGATGTGGTTATTATTTTGATATGTAAACTAACATTTGTAAACTGAAAAAAAAAGCTTGATAGATAAGTAGTTACTGAATGTGAAAATTCATGAGATTGTAATTTGTTTCTTCGCTATATAATAAAAGAAAGTGGATGATTGTTTATTTATGGATGTAGCCCACATAGATGAACCACATTAAATATGTGTGTTTTGAATTATTATTTAATCTTTTATTATGCATTATAACTAGTATTATTTATTGTTCCTGAAGACATTATTTTGCCATTAGTATGCAAAGGGAAAATAGGTTTTGAACCATCGGTAAACACCTACATCGAAAGACATGCTTTCAGTACAAACCAAAAGTACAGATAAAAAAGGTCATCAAAAGTGTTAAGAGCAGAGAAACCCGACAAGACAGATCACAAGAGTAACCTGACACAGTTTACGTAGTTCAACCCGAAAATGTTGAAGTGTAAACTGATAGAGAAGAAAAGTAGAGGAACCCAACAGAACAAGGGCACCCGACAGACAATTCAACAAAGGAACACCGACAGACTGAAAATAGAGCAACCCGAGCATCAGACACCGAAAGTCAGTTAAATCCTGAGAAATGTGGATTTGACTTCCACGTCAAATAAAATAGTTATGTTTTATATTTAGCATTTTGATTTGATTTAAAACCATTTCTTGAGGGAAAAGCAATGTAATTTTAATTATTTTAATTAGTCTAACTGATTGAAAACATGCAAACTAGGAGATCAAGGTCAAGTTGTAAACCTTCGATCATAGAGTTATCTTTGTAATATGTGAAACTAAAATAGGTCAATCTATTGTATAAATAGATGTGTAATCATTCATTTCAAAAAGGATGTGAGGGTGATAGTAGCCAAGGAGCACATCTATGGATCAGACTAAGTTTTTCAAGCAAGAACAACAGAAGATGAATTAGGTTATCAAGAACCAGATTCAAGGCTACCGAGCAACAGAGCTATTGATCAATCACATTAGTTGATACATCATACTTGTAATATTTAATGGATCTATAATCATAAATGGTAGATTGCATACACTCAGGTCATTGAGTATTTTTGTCTACATTATAACAAGTGTAGTAAATAGAAGAAATGCTTTCAAGAAAGGTGGATTTAACAATCCTTATGTAAATCTCTTAACCAAGTGCACACTAAATAGTGTTGCTAAAGCTCTTAATAGAGTAGACCTTAACCAGTCTCCACATAATACTCCTAACAGGGTAGATCATCAGAAGTGATAAAATTGTAAGCCTTAACCGACCCCTTCCATTCTGCAGATAGTGAAGCTTTGTGGGTTTCATCTGCACAACAATTTTTACCTTGTAATAGGGGTTTTCTGTGTTTCCAAATCTTGTGTCATGTGTCTATACATTTCATGAATGCTTCTATGAATTTTTTACATGTTTACTAAATTATGAATTGATGTTACATACACAAAGATAGAATATCAGATATGAATGGTCATACAATTGATTACATAAAATGATAAAGGTTAATTGATAAAAGTTTTGAGGGTACTGATTCTCCCCTCCCCTCTCATTACACCATTCCATTATTTCCAATAATTGGTATCAGAGCTAGATCTCTTATTTGGAAAAGTTTAAAGACTTAAGAGAAAAGATCATACAATGGAAATGTACAAGCTAGACAAGAATATTGAGAATAAAAAATTAGAGATACAGGTCTTCTATGAAAAGTATAAAGAAGCTAGAATCAAGATGAGATAGTTGTTGGATGAAAGAAAGATTATGGAATCTTGCTGTAATGAAACAAACTACCACGAGGAAGAGATACTTGATCTATTTGAGTCTTCAGGATCTACAAATAGAAAATCATCAGACACATCTGAAGAAAGCATCACAAGCTTAAATTAAATCAATCAACATCTGGTTGGAAAAGTGAAATATCTACAAATCGGTCATGAGACATAGATGGTAAGAATGATTGATGTCATGAAAAATGATAGACAAGATGAGAAAGAAAGAACACTAGCTATTGATGATAGGAGGAATATTACTGAAAAGCTACAAGAGAAAGAGTCAGAGATACAAAGAATTATATAACATCATCATGAGATCACCAATCAGATTATTCTTATGAGTCATGAGGAAAACAAAATGAATACAAAACTCATTGAAAGAATATAAACTATTGGTGAGCTAAGAGAAGAAAATGAAAAGCTGAAGCATGAAGTAAGAGTTCAGCAACAACATACTGACATGATTAAGAGAGCTGAAGAAAGCACCAAAAGGATGGATGATTTTCTGGATGGACAAAGAAGAGTCAACAATAATACCAGACTAGGGTATACCGAGAATGAAGAATCACCAAGCCAAGCTGATCCAAAGAATTTCTATGCAAATCCAAGACCAAGAAAGAAGTTGTGCAATCACTGTGGAAAAAAAGGCCACACATCAAATGTCTGCAAGATCAAAATAAAAAGGTACTCCTAAAATCACACCATTCATAGGAATTTGTTATAAATGTAAAAAGAAAGGACATAAAGTATATGAATGTAAATCTGAGGTGAAACAACCAAAGAAGGAAACCTACATGGACAAATACTTTCCTACTTGCAAAATGCATGGGCACACATCTCTTGAATACAAGAAGAAGAAAAGGCAAGCATGGAAGCCTAAATAAAATGAATTTTCTTATCAACTGAACAAAGTCAGTAACTCATATGTTTGGGATTACAATACATGGGAAAACTGCACAGCATGTGTAAGATTTGGACACATAGCTGCAAACTACAGGAGATAATGAATGAGAAAGTCTAGGAGCTGTACTAACCCTAGAATGACATGTCTACACTGTCATAAAGTTGGTCATCTAAGAAAAGACTGTAGAGACCTAATGACAGAGACAAGAACCTTTACCAATGGAAACACCATTGAAGACATCATGAAGATGAGAAACAAAATATGGAGGAAAGCTACAAACACTGATGAAGCTAGACCGAGCAATGCAAATGGTGACACCTTATCCAATGGATCTGGTGACATCACCACCCCCACCTAAGAAAAAAAAGTTGTAGACACCAAAAAATGGATAGGCTTGTGACTTTACATTAAAAACACTAATTTTCATCTATTAATTAATGGTTTTTAATCATTAATTAATCATCTAATTCCCTCTAAATTCATTCCCCAAATCATCTAATCAAATTCCCAAAATTAATTAATTAAATAATTAATTTTATTTAATTAATTAACTTTAATTGATTAATTACCATTAATTAATTAATTAAACTCAATTTTATATAGTTTAAATTCAAATATTTAAACTTACAAATTAAATTCTTCCAATTAAGTTAATTTAATTTCATTCAATAAAGTAATTCTAAATCAAAAAGAATTTGATTATCTCACATGTTGAAAAATTTAATTAAATAAATGAATTAAATATTCATTTATCTCAAAAAGATAACTCTAATCAGCTCACATGGGTTACTCCACCCATCTCTCCAGTCTACATGGGTAACTTCACCCACCTCTTTAGTTCAAAAAGGTAACTCACAATTATCTCTTTATTCAACCAAACTCTATCTCCTCTTTACCAAATGAAGAGGTGGAGTTTATTGACGGCTTCTCCAGTTCCTTTTAATCTCAACCATTCACCTCCCTATCTCTAGGATTGATCTCAACCATTCATATCATCACCAATTCCTATATAATAAACCCTTCATAACCATTTAAAAGATCCAGGATTTCAAGCTCTCGTGTGCCATTACTATGTCAGTTTGGTTCTAGAATTCAAGCCATCTTGCGATCACACACTCCTTTCAATTAGAAAATTCTCGACACTTCTCAAATCATAGACACTGCCCACCCCAATACTGAGCATCAAGAATAGCATTTCAGAAGGAGTAGAGAGAAACAATAGAATCTTCAAGCGCTTTAGGGTTTGCATTCATTTGTTTTCCTTTCTTTGCTTGTACATTTTATTGGTTATGCTTTGAGTTATTCATTTTAGTAGTATTTGTGTATTGGATTTATATCATTTGTAAAACCTTTGCTACTAACCCTTGCCTTTGGAAAGCTTGGGAACCATGAATCACGATTGAAGGAGGCATACATTTTGGTGAACCCGACGTGAAGAAAACAACCCAAATATCTCTTGCAGATGACAAATAGAATTGATCAACCATGGCCATATGGTTACAAATCTCAAAATTTGTATTTTTTATATATCTGTGTTATTTCGCAATCGCTGGTATTTTATCGCAATTGACAAAATTGTGCCGCAATCGACTAGTTTAATACCGCAATCGATTGTAGGTTTTTGCATTTCTTTTCTGTCATCTTCTGGGTCTTTGTCTTTTCTACAGTTTGTCGCAATTGATTCACTGGTGCCACAATTAGAAAAATTCTACCACAATCGATAGACACAGACTGCAATTGACCGATCCAAACTGCAATTGATTGTGCATTACCGTAACTGAAGGTTCTTTGCCATAATTGATAATTTTGGGCCGCAATCACTTGCTGTTTATCTCAATTGCCTGTGCATCACCGCAATCGCCTGCAAGATTGCTCATCAGGGCCAAAATTCTTCATCTTTCTATCTTGCTATCTGATAATTTCTTTATTTTTTTGCAAGACGATGAATTCCCACGAACAGGAAGGGTAAGTTGTTGGTAAGTGTCATTCATTGTTTCAAAGTTATGTATACTCTCATTTTGGAAAAAATCCTTTTTGATACTAACCTGTTTAAACAAAGAAAACTAAAAAGAATTCACTTGTCGATTTGGGTTTAAAAAGAACAGTGTTTGTCTAAACATCTCACATTTCACACTTCAAATTTGGACTTAAAATTGACATGGGGATTAAAATTGAACAAAGGCAAAAAAATCTCTTAAATTAGTGCACTAAAATTGAACAAGCAATCAACACCTACTTTTGGGCTTAAAATTGAACATTGGTGCTTGTATGGTGGTGTAGCTTAGTTCACATTTCAAATTTTTGGAGCTTAATCGATTTACCTTGTGTCTTGAGTTTTGGGTGAACTTGCACAAACTGTTAGATTACAAACCTTTATAATTTTTAGAAAGGCCTGTATAGGGAATGCACTTCTTCCTCAAAGAATGACCTTAAACTAGTAATCCTTTCGATCGGTATATAAACAAGGCGCGAACCAAAGTTTTGTCTTATCTAGCCAAGCTTAGGCGAGGTTTGTTGGTAATAGTCTAGATCAGGTGAATATCCCTAAGGAGCCAGTGTGATCAACTAGGCTCTTAAGTGAGTCACACATGTACAAACCGATTGGAGAGACACCACGGACCCTTACTACAACCTTGATTAATTAGAGGCCAACCCATTTTACCTCCGATCAGGTACCTTATTATAGTGCAACGGGTTGCAAAATTTTCCCCCAAGATCCCCAACATATGTGTCCCACGGTATTTGTGTAGTGAAAGAGATCTTCACTCCATGGCAACAATACCTGGAAATGGAAAAAACACGGGCACCTACGTCATGGATCTTTGTGTCCTAGTAGCGTGACAATTGCTATGTGAGCTAACAGACATTCAAGCATTGGGCCTATAACATTGTATTATGACGCCATTGACCTAGATTAATCTGACTGTTCATTGTTGAGACCTCGTGATAACCTTGCAACTTGAAAAAGTTGTAGAACATACACATCTTCAGTCTTCATTCTTCAAAACATAGTGTCTGTTGTGCTTGTTCCTTTGATAAATTTCTAAAAATGCAAAACAAAACATCCAAACTGTCAAAATGAGTCAAAATTTTTAAAGTCTAGGGTTGTCAGCGTCAACTATCTTGCAGATCAGAAGCATTGTTCCAAAAAATTTCAAAATTGTCAAGCGGTGATACCCATCTTTTAGTCTTTTTGAGACTATTTCTCATTTACCACAATTGCCTGCATTGTGCCACAATTGAAGGAATTCTACCACATTTAACTTTTTTATTTCCGCAATTGTCTTGTTTATTACTGTAATTGGTGATAAACTACCAGAATCAACCATTTACTTTACTGCAATCAGTGGAGTTGTACCGCACTTGGCCAAAGATACTTCATTCCTATTTTTGACCTAAAAACCTTGAGATAAATTTTCATTTGGTGTCTAAAAATAGTGTCTATCCGAGGAAAATGCGAAGAACATTGTGTGAATCTCTAAACATTAAAGATCATCCCTTCTCTGTAAAGCATGATTATTGTAAAAAAAATTGTTAGTTCGAAAGATCAGACTCAAAATACCTTGATCTCATCATATCAAACATCATCATCCTTATCAAAGTGACTTTGTCCAAGGCAAAGGTCAGAAAATCTTATCTTTTTACATCATCACCACTTTGAGATCAAGCTATAT
>MU225192.1:2318233-2330947 GCA_018584345.1 Thuja plicata | reverse complement strand
CCCATCTCTCCAGTCCACATGGGTAACTTCACCCACCTCTTCAGTTCAAAAAGGTAACTCACAATTATCTCTTCAGTCAACCAAACTCTATCTCCTCTTTACCAAATGAAGAGGTGGAGTTTACTGAAGGCTTCTCCAGTTCCTTTTAATCTCAACCATTCATCTCCATATCTCTAGGATTGATCTCAGTTGTTCATATCATCACCAATTCCTATATAATAAACCCTTCATAACCATTTGAAAGATCTAGGATTTCAAGCTCTTGTGCGCCATTACTATGTCAGTTTGGTTCTAGCATTCAAGCCATCTTGCGATCACACACTCGTTTCAATTAGAAAATTTTCGACACTTCTCAAGTTATAGATGCTGCCCACCCCAATACTGAGCATCAAGAACAACATTTCAAAAGGATTAGAGAGAAACAATAGAAGCTTCAAGCGCTTCAGGGTTTGCATTCATTTGTTTTCCTTTCTTTGCTTGTACATTTTATTGGTTATGCTTTGAGTTATTCATTTTAGAAGTATTTGTGTATTGAATTTATATCATTTGTAAAACCTTTGCTACTAACCCTTGCCTTTGGAAATCTTGGGAACCATGAATCATGAAGAAGAGGTGTACACAAGTAAGTATGGAATT
Source organism: Thuja plicata (assembly GCA_018584345.1). Taxonomy (NCBI): domain Eukaryota; kingdom Viridiplantae; phylum Streptophyta; class Pinopsida; order Cupressales; family Cupressaceae; genus Thuja; species Thuja plicata. The sequence continues at coordinate 2,330,311 of MU225192.1, read as the reverse complement.
GCATTGTACCAAATTATATTTTGTATCAGTTCCATTGTAAATTGATGAAATGCCAAACTAGCATGATTAAAGATGCACTATGGTATTACTTGTTATGATTCTATGAATTCAATCTCATCAGTCAATGCTTACCAAAAATAATTGATGTACATACAAAGCTAAGTTGCCTATACTTACAGAGCATCGTCGGTTAACACATAAAAAGATAAGTCGCTAGTGTAAACTGAGCTCCATCGGTAAACATGTAAAAAGACAATGTTGTCTTCGCCATATACTGAGACCCGTCGGTAAATAGTCAAATGAATTGACACCTAGCTTAAGAATTGCATTCTCACTGAGAATGAAGTGTGTATGCTACCCGAAAACTCCATCTTCAAACATCGAGAAGTGGGTGAGCATTTATGACATGACTTAGGGAAAAAGTCTATAAATAGTCGACGAAAGAGCTCATTGTTCACAAAGATATTTGAGCAAAGAAGTAGAGTGAAACCAGAGCATGAAGGGACCAGGTTACAGAGTGACTTTAACCCTATTCACAACACACAGAAAGATCTCAGCAGTCACAGAAGGTTGAAGTAAGTAAAAACATTCACCAAGAACTCTATTTTCATTTACGGGAAAAATCCCTAAATTCTGAAATGCTGACAACCACATCAAGAACCTCCAAGATCAAGAATGAAAAGAAGATAAAGGTCAATCTAATCAAGAATACCACATGTGAAGAAACTCATTACAAGATCTGTCTCAAGGTTTCTTCACAACCTGACAAACCTGGTGTATTCTCCAATATACTAGCTAGGGTTTTACTCATTGAAGACGTCTAGCATATATACACTACAAGATTGCATAAACAAGAGACCTGGAAGTTGAGAAAGCTTTCAAAAAGCTTTGCAATGATGATGGAACAATAAAAGAAGAACATAAGCACATTTAAGTGAAAGGGCTCACACATGCCCTACTATTCCCGAAGGAATTCAAGACCAAATGGATTCAGTTAGTACTAAGTGTTAGTAATAACTGAGAGGGGGGGGGGGGGGTTGAATCAGTGGCCTCAAAAATTAATCCTTAAATAAACCCTTCAAACTTAGTACCACAAATTATACCTCTAGTTATCTTCAGTCCTACAAGATGAATGCCTTGAAATACTTTTATCAAAATTCTACTTGTCAGAATGCTTTGTAAACCTTCTTTTGTATGTTTACCGATAAGCAGTCTTTCTATTTACTGAAACATAGTAAATAACTAGTGTATACTGATCAATCCAAATTTACTTAAGTGAAATGCAAAACAATAAATTAATGACTTATAGACACATTAACACATGGATTTTTAACATGGAAACCCTATTAAGGGAAAAAACCACTAGGATTGGTACCCCAAATTTTCACTCTTTTGAAGTGAGCTCGATTAAGAGATAACCCTGTTAAAGGTTACAAACACACTGTTAGGTGTGACCTTGTTAGAGGATTTAAAAGATAGTTTGTCACTTAGTATCTGACATCTAATGCTACCATCCTTGATCAAACACTCACTTGGCCTATCATTAGGTATCAGGCATATCCAATGCTACTTTGTATGATCAAAATTTTTGATACTCCTTGGGATGTATCTCAATTACAAAAGAATTTTAAGTCCTGCTTGGTTAAGAGACTTGATGCTTCAATGGTTAAAATGAAACAATAAATTGACCTGTTCACATATACAACTTGAATTGTAGATTTTTAGATCTATTGTAAGTACATTACCTTTCTGATCAATATTATTAATTCAATACCTTTACTCCACACTGTTCTGCTCTGTGATGTTGTATCACTGTTCGTCAGTGTCTGCTGAATTTAGCTCTTTCCTCAACTTGATTGATCAGGTCTGAATGAAGAATTTCTTCTCCTTCAGAATCTCTTCAACATCTATTCTCTTGTCACTCCATTTTCACCACCTTCGTAATGAATTAGGTTGTCTCTTTATAGACATGATTCACCATTTCTTGGATTTCTTGATCTTGGTGTGATCCACAATTCTCGCCAATTAGATTTAAAGAAAAACTCCAGTTTTATCTCGTAGAGATCTTCTTGCCAACTGGACAAAGAAGCTTTAAATCCATTACTTATCTCCAGATTTATCTTATCGATTAAAAAAATGATAAGTATTAGTTAAGTCTATTTTTAGCTCTTGACAGCTAAGAATTTTGTCATTTCTAAACTCTCTATTGTGTCGGTCAATACTTCAGTTAGTCATCGGTGATAACTAACTGTTCTGTCGGTGTGACTTCAGTTGTCTTTGGGATCTCTGTTCATCAAGCAACATTGTAATTCTGTCCATTATGTTACTCTATGCTTTTCTCATTGGGCAAGACTGTGACTTTGTTCATTGTTAATGTTGTACATTAGCTCATCGGGTAACACTGTGACTTTTCTCTTTTACTCTGTTCGTTGATGTGCACTCTGTCGGTGTATACATTCACTTTGTGAATACTTGAATTATATGCATTACTGATAGCATATCCTTTGATTCATCGGTTCTTTGAAGTCTTTAGTAATATGTCCATGACCATACAGATTATATCAAATTGACATCAATGACAATACAATACATTAACTGATTTATTGTCTTGCATAAACCTTGTATGTCACTGTGATCATCAACTTAACATCTTCAAACATTCAATCAGTTATAGCTCATCACTAAGCAGAGTACATGACTAAAAGATATGGCTGGATGAGCCAAAAATGATAACCAAGGATGTTATCCACAGTTTTACCAGTTATCCCATAATCGATAAAGTAAAGGCACTAAAGCACCCTCCTAAAGCTGACATTGGAAAGAACACATGAGAAGCGTGAGATGGAAGAGGATTAAAGGTATCCACCATCAATGATGATGAAATGAAATCTAGAGCATGTGTCTTAGGATAAAAGTTATTTCAAGCTAGTAGGATGAGAAATATTGTATCCAGAGTAGTGGATAAAACATACAAAATTGTCAAGAAGGGACTACAGTTAGATATGTCACAACTTCTACTAAAGTAATTAAATGAGAAAATGAAGACAATTAGGACTGCAAAGTCTAACTCATGTAAGTTTGGTTCACTCATTATGTGCATATTTTTATATTTTCAAGAATCCTTCCCATCTATCGGAAATGTCAAATGGGACACTACTCGACCAGTGACCACACAGATTAGTGAGTTCATCAGATCACTAGCAGATAACTTTGAATCAATCATGATTGAATACTTTGCTAGATTCAAGAAAGAATGCAAAAGAGGATGAGGATACTAGAACAACTGGTAGAAGAATAGAAGATTGAAATTTGTTTTATGGTGGACACTGATTACACCTATATCAAGCCAGCTGTACCGAGGAAAGAATGGCTAGTACCACTTGACTATGGGGTGAACATAGATAAAGAAAAAAATTCTATTGAAGCATCGATAAATGAACCATTGGATAAATCACAACCTAAGTTTGGAACTTATGAGGAAGCCAAAGAAAGGATAAAAACTAGCTTAATTGTGAAAAATATTGATAGGAAGAAAGACAAAATGGTTAAGACTTTGAAGAAAAAGCTTTCGGTGAATGAAGAGGAAACATATGAGACAAAAGAAACCAAGGGTCAGTCACCTATTGGTGAAGCTGAGAAGGTGAGTGACTTAGAATCCACAGAGTCTGATGCACCACCCCTGAAGAAGCCTAGAACTACTATTGCATCTAGGATTAGAAGTTAGATAGCAAAGGATGCAAGTCCTTCAACGATCAAGAAAGGTCAAGTGAGGACCTACCAAAGGAAGCCTCAAACATGGAAAAAGGGCCCGACAAAAAGAAGAAGGCTAATTAGAACCAAAGAAGATTTAGAATATACTAAAAATGATGAACAAACTATTAAGAATAAGGTCCCTACCACTATTTATGTGGTATGTGTATCAATTATTAAGTCAGGATCAAACACAAACCCCAAAATTAGGAAATGGTTAGCTTTGGACCTTGAGGACCAGATCAAGTTAGAAGAAGGCATCATCACAATGATGAGTATATTTAAATATATACCAATTCAATTTGAAGATAAAATACCTAAATAACTTATGGATAGATTTTCGGCTAAGTGGACATATTCTCTCAAGGAAGACAAAAAAATTAGGGAAATATCTCTAGTTTCAGTCATGCCACCTGAATCTAAGATGGAAGAAATTAAAGAAATGATGGAGAAACATTCCAACAGGTTCTCCCCAAAGCTAAGAGCCTACGAGGTGCTAAAGGGAAATATAATTTAAATTGATAGAACAAGTGAGGATAAATGGAGAAAGATACTTAATGTATCTAAAAGGGATTCAAGCCCTGAGCCACCAGAAGGTCTTATCGACAAGCCACTCAATGTTGAAGATCAGGCTTGAGCCCAAAGCACATTACAATAACTACTGATGAGAATGTAAGTGAAGAAACATTGAACACAACATGTAATAAGGATATGGAAACTAAAGATGAAACATGGTCGGATAATAATATCATTGATATTACCGGAGGATATCCTGCAGATGAGATACAGAAAGCTGAAGATGTCACTGTTGTACCAACCCAAACAGATGAACAAGACACAACTACATATACTACATAGGTGAATATACCAGGATAAATTCCACTGTTAATACAAGCTATTAACATAATGTCACAAAGGACAATTTACCCAAGCATGATGCCATCATACCTAATGATAAGGGTAATGATAAACAAAAGGATACAACTGATGATAAAAAAGATACAATTGCTGAAAAAAATGTCATAGGTGGAGAACAATAATAAACATATGAAGGGTAGAAATAAAAACATGATGACGATAAGAAATAAGGTGATACTCCTAATAATATAGAAGGAGATGCTATAGATACACCAAAGGTTGATGTGGAGACATCCACTGCCAACTGATAGGAAGATATTGAGTAGCAGAGCAAAGACACAACACCACAAAAGCCTTCATCTAGCACATCTGACAAAGAAAAGGATCTTGCTTTGGTAGTACATTCAAGTGATTCCCACTTAGCATCACAGAAGAAGAAGAAGACAAAGAAGTCCAAGCTAAAGGTAACACTGAATGAAATCATTGAGATACCAAAGTGTGACCCTTCTACACTAGATTTTGAATCTCTCAAAAAGTATGGAGAAATATGTCAAAGGAAAGCTATGCAAGAAAAGCTAAGGAAAGAGCACAAAGAATCCCTAGTGTTAGAAACTACAAGGGATATCTAGAGACAAATAGTTACGAACATATATGTTGATCAAAATTCCCCCATACTTGATCAAATTTTTGTTCTAACCGAGGTCGTCACATCTCAGAATGTGGATGTAGAAAAAGCCATTGAAGAATGAGCAAAACAAAAATTTCAATATAAATTGACAAAAAAGATCAGCCAAGAAGTGGAAGTCAATAAGGTAAATCTCTCAGAACTTGCAGATGAATTAAATCCAATAATTTTTGAAGCTATTGCCTTAATACAAAAGTTGTGCACTTTGGAGAAATCACTAAGGAAAATAGTGATAAGATTGCACAAATAGATTCTGATCTAAACACAAGCACACAAAGTCTAACCACAGATGAGAATGCAATCAAGATGCATTTGGAAAAGATTATGAAATCTAGAAGGTTGAGACAGGAAATTCTAGAGGCAAAAACCATGTTTAGAGATGAGGTTACCGAGCTACAAGCTCTAATGCTACCACATCTTACACTTCTACAACAACACATGACTTTGGAAAGATAGTTAACTGCCACCCCAGAGATGTCTGTAGCAGACATTATCTATGATATGCATGCCTGAATCACACTGGAGTAAATGGCTCTAAAATACCTAAAGGAGAAATGGGAGAAACTTATGGAAGACATGAAGAATTCCTATTCCCATATTTTTGATAAGTTGTAAGTATACAACTTTTCCCTTAATATCAAAAAAGGGGGAAAATGATATGTACATTAGGGGAAATTGATATGTACTATAGTAAAAAGGGGAAGAATGATATGATATGAAGATAAGGTGAAAAGGGAGTATAGTATAAAGGCAAATGTACATGTATATACATATAATATACTGGCATATACATAGGGGGAGTCATAAAATGACAAGGTAAACATATGGTGTACATACTACAGAGCTTAGTATTTTGCGCATATCAGTTTTTGATACTAATGTCAAAGGGGGAGATTAAAGACATTATTTTTCCATTAGTATGCAAAGGGAAAATAGGTTTTGAACCATCGGTAAACACCTACACTGAAAGATAGAATTTTAGTGCAAACTGAAAGTATAGATAACACAAGTCACCAAAAGTGTTAAGAGCAAAGAAACCCAACAAGACAGATCACAAGAGTAACCTGACACAATTTACATAGTTCAACCCAAAAATGTTGAAGTGTAAAATGACAAAGAAGAAAAGCAGAGGAACCCAACAAAACAAGGGATCCTGACAGACATTTCAACAAAGGAACACTGACAAACTGACAATAGAGAAACCTGAGCATCAGACACCGAAAGTTAGTTAAATCCTAGGAAATATGGATCTGAATTCCACGTCAGATAAAATAGTTATGTTTTATATTTAGCATTTTGATTTTATTTAAAACCATTTCTTGAGGGACAAGCAATGAAATTGTAATTGTTTTAATCAGTCCAACTGATTGAAAACATGAAAACTAGGAGATCAAGGTCAAGTTGTAAACCTTTGATCATAGAGTTATCTTTGTAATACGTGAAACTAAAATAGGTCAATCTATTGTATAAATAGATGTGTAATCATTCATTTCAAAAAGGATGTGAGGATGATAGTAGCCAAGGAGCACATCTATGGTTCAGACTAAGGTTATCAGACGAAGGTTTTCAAGCAAGAACAAAAAAAGATGAATTAGGTTATCAAGAACCAGATTCAAGGCTACCAAGCAACAAAGGTATTGATCAATCACATTAGGTGATACATTATACTTATAATATTTAATGGATATGTAATCATAAATGGTAGATTGCATACACTTAGGTCATTGAGTATTTTTCTCTACATTCTAACAAGTGTAGCAAATAGAAGAAATCCTTTCAAGAAAGGTAGATTTAACAATCCTTATGTAAATCTCTTAACCAAGTGCACACTAAACAGTGTTGCTAAATATAGATTAACAGAGTAGACCTTAAAAAATCTCCACATAATACTCCTAACAGGGTAGATCATTAGAAGTGATCAAATTGTAAGCCTTAACCAACCCCTTCCATTCTGCAGATAGTGAAGCTTTGTGGGTTTCATCCCCACCGCAGTTTTTACCTTCTAACAAGGGTTTTCTGCATTACCAAATCTTGTTTCATGTGTCTATACATTTCATGAATGCTTCTATGAATTTTTTACATGCTTACTAAATTATGAATTGATGTTACATATACAAAGATAGAATATCGGATATGAATGGTAATACAATTTATTACATAAAAGGATAAAGGTTAATTGATAAAAGTTTTGAGGGTACCGATTCACCCTTCCCCTATTAGTACACCATTCCATTATTTCCAATAGTTCCATTGTGATTAAACCCCAAAATATTTCTTTAGTAACACCTATTAACATAAATAAAGGTAGAAAATGGAAATAACACTTTATTTTTATCTATAATTATTGATATAAATGTTAAAAAATGTAAAATAACAATTATCATAGGATTGAGAAAATTGGTAAGGTGCACCTAGTTTTATATAGATTCTAATGCTAGGAAATGGTTGCACGAGTTAGAATGAGGTACTACATATGGTTATTTATAGAGAATTCTAGACACTTTTTTCTAATAGTTGTTTATAAACTCCACATCTAAGATACAAATGCCTCACATATAAGGTTTTAGAGCCCTCTAGAGTTCTAGGGTCCTTGCAATAGATTTTCTAAATTTTGCATTAAATATTCTCATTAGATACTTAACTCTTCTCTCGTTAGTAAAATAGTCACAATTATTATAGATCCTTGAAACATTTAAGTGTGAAGATAATAAAATGTTTATAATGCACACAAGACTACTTTAGTCAATCCCATTGGTATGTTTTAATCAAGTACGAGTGGAAAATAAGTATATGTTCTTATGTTATCAATGTTGGCGGTGTGTGTATAAATATGGTGTTGAAAATCTAGAACTTTAATAAGATTTCTATAAAATTTGGTGATGTGTGAAAGTGATGAAGACAATACAAGAGTGTTACAAAGTGGGGAAATTTTTATTAGAGAATGTTTCTTGAAAGGCCATTAGGAACTCCTTCTTGATTTTTATACCCAAACATGAACATGAAGTTGTTCATGTGTTGGTTATGAATAAAGAGTCAAACAATAACCACAAGATTGACTCTAAAAAAATGGATGACATAAAAATGATCCCATGTAAGGAGATTAATGATAATTTTAAAGTGAATAAGATGGAGAACAATAATAAATCTCCCACAAGATTAATTGGGAATGACATAGATTGGAAGTCTTCTGAAAGGAAGTAACTCCCTAATATTGTTTCTTCCCCCACCTTTTTAATGTATACTAAGGATAATATCATCCCCATTGGAAATTTTAAATTGAATATATCAAAGTATAACAAGAATTATAATACTAAAGAGTCCCCAAATTCCTTCTCTCAAAGAAAGGAGACAAAAAATTATCTTCCTAAGTTATATGAGAGCTTTAGGAAACCATCGAATACATCCCAATGAAGCCTATCATGAAATTTAATTGTAGATATTTGAATATTAGAGGGCTTATATCTTTGATAGAAAATATATTGTTATAAGATTCTTGAAACTTGTCAGGAATAAAGATGTCATCTTCTTGCAAGAAGTGAAGACCACCAAATTTACACTTGATACTAATCTTAAATTTATATGGAAAGAATCAATTCAACTCTCCACCAACCATTAGAGAGGGAAAGGTGGGTTTGTTATTTTTCTTTCTAACAAATAGGATCAACATATTATGGAAAGTGGATCCTCTTCTTGTAATAGAGTTGTGTGAGTGAACATTGAGAAGGGTGACTTCAAATTTGGCATGTGCTTAGTCTATGCCTCTAACAATTATAGAGAAGGGATAGACATGTGTAAATGGATCTATATATTTATGGAATGCCCTAGATTATAAAGGGTGATTTTAGCATGATTGGACATCAAGAAGATAATAGTAGAGGTTGAATATAGACTAGAAAGGAAATGAGATGTACTACTAGTCAAGAATAAAGGAAAAAATACCTTTTTGACCTAGCTAAGGGAGAGAAAAAGGGAACAAAAGGCTATTTGTTACATTTTTGTGCAACTCATAGAAATGTTTTTTTTTTAAATCATAGGTTTGTTAGATTCTATGCTAATAATAATTAGTTTAATTTTGATAGAAATGATGATGGTCACATTGTAAATGTTTACCCCTATATTTTATATGACCATCCACTTATTCAAGTTAAAATTCTAATGAAGGACATGGTTACTAATGTACACAAAGGAGAAAATAATTTCATGGTCAACACAAACCTCTTAAATAATGAAGATTGTAATGATATCATATTTATACTTAGGGAGATTGATAGATGGATGTTAATGAAAAATCTATCATCAAAAGATGGGAATATGATGTTAATGGATGGAAAAGCATCTCTCAAACCATAGAGAAGAAAGGTGAAATGGAAAAAAGAAAAACAAAGGACAATATTAATGACAATATTTTAAGTTTTGAGGCAAACCTTTAAAATGACCCTACCAATTTGATCCTAAATGAAGAGTTGACAATGGCCAAGGACTCATTAGGAATATTACAAACCAATAAAATTTAGGGCCTTAGAGTAAGAAAAAATGAATTGTTTGGAAAATAGACACAAAGGATCTAAATTATTCTTTATATTCATTAAAAATAAATAAATAAGAGAGAAAATAGATAAATTAGGGGCAGAGGACAAGAATGTTTACAACCAGGAGGAAATCAAGGAATCATTCCTTGTATTCTATAAGAAAAATTTCACTCTAAGGGCAAGGACTCAAAATATGAAAAATAAGAAATTTTTCTAAGCAATTCATTGCTAGGAAACTTTCCAAGTAAAAAATTAACAACTTAGAAAAGGATATCATTGTCGAGGAAGGAAAAGGATCTATTAATGTATTAAACATGTACAATTCCCCTAGAGTAATGGGTTACTTGTGGAATTATACAAGGAGAATATAGGTTGGATTACTGAAGTCTTGCTACAATTTTAGAAGGAGATATAGAGAAAGGTTACATCTTGGATACAACATTAATAAAGGAGCCATCAAATTACTCTCTAAAATAAGGGACCTGTCAAGTTCATGAAGAACTAGCAACCTATCACCTTATTTAATGCATCTTACTAAATAATTTCCAAAGTTCTTTCCCTGAGACTTGTAATATTCTCCCTACTTTTATTAGTGATACCCAAACAAGTTTTATCAAAGGTAGGTATATTATAAAGAATATTTTAACTAGTTGGGAAGAAATGAATTGGGCTAGAATATCCAATTAGAATGTGGCTGTCTTTCTTCTAGGTTTTGAAAAGGTGTATAATAGTGTAGAATGACATTATTTTGTTATAACACTTGAAGCATTTCGTTTCCCTAAAAGTTTTTTTTTCATTTTATTAGAACCCTAGTAAATGACGTTGTTGTCCGTGTTGATATTAATGAATTCCTATCAGAGACTTTTGTATTGGAATGGTCAATTAGGAAAGGATGTCCTTTTCCCTTAGACTCTTTATTATTTCTTCTAATTCAATTTTGTTTACCTATTGTGGGATTCCACCTTGTTCCCTAAAACAAGGGTCGTTTCTCTCCCAAACAAAGACTTGTTAAACATACAATTTTATGATAGCATGACATTATTTTTGGAACCAAGAAAGTTTGATGTCTTGGAATACCATTTCATGATAGTCCTTTCTTAAAGGATAAGTGGCTATGGATAAATGGTAATATTTCAATTAAAGATTAGACAAAATCCTTAGCTAGAAGGGTTAAAATCTACTAGAAAATATTATCCTCTTACAATTTTATTACTCACCTTTTTGGATTTTCAATAGGTTAATGAAATTAAAAAGACTTTCTTAAGTGTGAATGGTGTTTTTTGGATAATATGTGTGGGGGTTTGGGTTTAAAGGAACTTAAGCTTCATGGTGTGGCTCTTGTTGTCAAGTGGATTCTCAAAGCCACGGATGGAATATCTTGGTTAAAAATAATATCAATCTCATTGTTCTAACAAAGCCAAATAATAGAAGTTGATCCCTTTTAGTGACTTGTTAGCTTGTATTTTTTGAGTTGTTCTTGAAGGGTCTGTTGTGTTGAATTGCATCTGGAAGGATTTTGAATTATTGAAAATTAATGTTACTAATAATGGTATTTTAGATGGAAATAATAGGATTCATGAAGATAGGTTCATTTGGTGAAACCTCACACATAAAGAAAATCCTTTAGCATTAATCCAAGGATATTTTGCGAATAATTTGTATTCTAAATGAATTAGGTGTTTAAAGGATATCTTGAGTGGAGTCCATCTTAAATCATGGACCTCATTTAGCTATGGATTTGATATTACTCCCTCCAACTAGATGACCTATTACATTATTAGTGTAGACGTCCAAAAATATTAATATTATTTTCCCTCCTATTCCTCTAACTATTTAATTTAAATCAATTAAATAGTTTCATTTATAAATAGTTTAGCCACTATTCTAATGTATTTTATTTAAATACATTTATCTCCACAAAATCTTCTTTTTAATAAATTTATGTTTATTAAAAATCCTCCATTTTCTTAATTCTTCTAAACTGTGATTTGTTCAAATCTAATTTGAATTAAGTCTAAATCTTAGCTAGGAACCTATTAATCCTATCCTACAGCCTACTCTACCGCCTACCCTATTCTTATCCTACTCCCATCCACCTCATATCCTAAGTGTGTTTCCACACCTAACTACCTTCTAATCGTGCTTAAGTGGGTGATTTCTAACCTTTTTAAGGCTAATAGGATGCTCAACTTCATGGATAAAAATATCTCTAAATATCTCCAAAAAGGGATACCCATGCTTCATAACTTCTTCTTA
>MU225192.1:2278922-2300256 GCA_018584345.1 Thuja plicata | reverse complement strand
CATCTATCACTTGCACTAGGTTCATGCTATCACCTTGAAGATGAATTTTGAGACTAGTTTCTTCATAACTAGTTCTTGAATTATTCTTCTCGCTCATAGTGTTTTCTTGCATCATTGGGATCCATAAAAAATTGTGTGTTTGAGAGAGCACACCTACATACAATCTAAATAAGCAAATCAAAATGAGTAGATTAGGGTGCAACAATGTTATTCACTCATTTTTAGCTTAATCCGATGTTATTTGGTGTCTTTTGTTGTCAGTTTGATCTCTTACATTCTTTTCTTGTCATGATATGTTTTTAACTTGCATTCTTTTCTTGTCATGATATATGCTAACCCACTAATGTTTGCATGTTTGAGCTTGCTCCCAACAGATTGAAGGATTCCGTATACACAATTAGATAGTAATGTCAACCCCTCTAGTTGCCCAAAATTATCATACAAATAGTGATTTTGTCAATAATTCAAATGGTCTGATGGTACTATTCTCCAAAAGGTTACCGCTGAGATGGTTTCCAAGACTTTATGTAATAAAGTCTCTTTAATTAATTATGTCAATCATATTCGAAATCTATCGCTTCTAGTAAAAAATGAAAATATATTTTCAAAGAACACTAGTCTAACACCAACTATAGGAAGGGAAACAATCTCATTTGAGTCAAGATGGACATATTTTTTATTTATGCCAACTAGGAGGTAGGGTACAATACCACCTTACGATCTCTTCCCTGGACTGTGTCTAACCATAGCCCTATCCTCCTTGAATAAATTGATGGGTAGAAGAAGGGACACACACCTTATTGTTATGACATCATGTGGACAACACATCCTCAATTTTGTGACTACATTCAAAACTAGTGGAGTACTCCCATACAAGGGATCTCCATGAAAACAAATTGTTCATAAGTTGAATATTATAAGAAATAATGCAAAGAGTTGGAACAAATTCACATTTGGGGATATCTTTTCCAAGAAAAAATAAATCAATATGAGATTGATAGTAATTCAAGATCAAACAGCTAGAGGAGGTTGCTCGGAATCATCTCATAAGGAGGAGGAAGCCCTAAGAAGAAAGTGGAAGGAAAACCTATACAAGGAGGAATTTTTTTTGAAGAAAAATTCTAGGGTCCAATGTCTGAAGGAGGGAGATTAGAACTCGACCTTCTTTAACCAGTCTAACAATACACATAGAAAGATAAATACCATCATTAGTATTAATGATGGTGCTAATTATGAAATCAAAGATGATACTTAGTTTGGACTAATGGGCTCAAATTATTTTTGTAATATCATTACAAAAGCACATCGCACTATTAATAAGCTCTTGGAAGATCGACTACTTCACTTTTTACCTTGCATTGTTGATGTTTTTGATAATGCTTAGTTACTTGCACCAGTGATAGAGGGTGAGATGAAGAATGTTTTTTTCTCTATGGGTGCATTCAAGTTCCCATGGCTTGATGGATTCCCACCTTCCTTTTTAAGGAATTCTAGGGTATTTTTGGCTTTGATATTACCACGACGACTAAGAATTTCTTTTGGAGTGGGAAGTTATTAGAGGAGTTGAACAACTCCATTTTTTTTATCCTTAAAATAAAGGAACCACAATGAATTTCATAGTTTATGCTAGCAAGTATTTACAATACTATGTAAAAAAATTCTCAAAGGTGATAGTCAATAGAATCAAACCCCATTTGTTTGGCATCATTAGTTGCAACCAAAAGGGATTTATCCCGTAGTGACACATCCTTGATGTTGTCATTACAACTCATGAAGTTCTCCATTCCATGGATAATTTGTCAGCCGAGAATGGTGTTTAAGCTAGATATCTCAAAGGCCTATGATAGAGTTAGTTGGGACTTGTTGTTTAAAGTCATAGGGAAATCAAGGTTTGGTAGAAAAATGATCAATTTGATAAGGGAGTGTGTTATAAAAATCTGGTATTTGGTATTGGTCAATGAAGTCCCAAGAGGATTTTTTGGAGCGACTATAGGTATGAGGTATGGGGGCCCCTTATCTTTTTATTATCTTGGAAAAATTTTTGGGAAGAAATTTTTTAAAACTAGAGGAAGGGGGAAAACTCCAAGGGGTTAGGACTACCTCTACTTTGCCTCCAGTTGTTTTGCAACATTTTATGGATGAAACCATCCTATTTGACATAGCTACAGTGGTAGAAGATAGAGAATATAAATGATTTCTTAATCAATATGTTGAAGTATCAGGCCAACATATTAATTATGTAAGAGTTGTATCTATTTATTCAACACTACAGATAGTCTTGAAAATAAAATCAATGCTATCTTGGGTTGTCAGTGTGGTACCTTACTTGCAACCTATTCAGGATTACCTTTTACAGTCAAAGAGGTGTATAGTATCTTTTTGAGGTCAATTTTATAAAGAATTTAATGTAAGTTGGTAGGGTGGAAAGGTAAAATTCTTAGTATTTTAGGGAAATTGCGACCATTTTCTCCACTAAAATTATTTGGCATATATAGAATATGAGGAATGGGGAAAATATTTAGGGTGTAAATAGGTCACTTAATGAGTCTTGTAAGATACCCATAGTTTATAATGTTTCTTCACAAGTTATAGTTACTATAGAGATCTCTAGACACATTCATGAAGTTGTTATAAGATGGTATTATAAGAGTGAATGCATTTGAGATCCTATCTGGGTAAACATGGCCCTATAACATAAGTAAGAACAATCCATTATTGAAATGACTTAAGAACATTCTAAAAAGTTACAATGATGGCATACCACCTACAAAACTAAATAAGGGTACACAAAAAAGGAGTAAAGAATGATACCTTGTCAATGGAGGAGATCACTTTGCTACTAAAGTCATCAAATCCAATGATGAATTATCAAAGATTGATCTGCCCATTGGATGGGGAGGACTAGATCACTTTAGTGAAAGTAGAAATTTCTAGAGTTGTGACACTTTATTATTTATAGATCATTTAGATTCACATGTACATATGCTTCATATATTCGTGTTGTTGCAATGGTGAGCAAGGCTGATTGTGTGCTTGGTCTCCTTGGTTGTTCAGCATAGCAGTGGTTTGTGACATGGCTTAACTGTGCTCCCATGTCTTCTATATGTCTATTGGTTGTATCGGGGATTAACATGTCAATCTTTTGGTGCAACAACAACCGCTAGTTGTAACAAGTATTAGATGTATTCTTATAGTCTATTTTATCTTATACTATTTAGGTTTCTTTAGTAGTTGTAGACACCTAAAATTATCCCAAGTTTGCAAGAAATAAATTTTCTTCTTAATTAATTAAACAATTTTAATTATTTGTTTAATTTAGTGTTATTCTTCTAATTCAAATTCAAAAATTAATATTTCCCTCCCTTCTCATAATTAAATAATTTTTAATCATTTATTTTTTTCTAATATTAATTAAATAATTTTATTATTTAATTAAATAAATTCTTCCACTTTAATTAAATAATCTTTATTCTTTAATTAAATACTTTCTTCTATTTTCTCACACAATTATTTAATTAGTTATCTAAGTCTTCTATAATTAAATAAGTTTCTTTAATTTATTTAATTATTCATTCTTTTCCAAAGAAAGCAAATCTCTCCTAAAAATGAATAAAATCTTTATTTTATTTATTAATTTATTTATCTCAATCTTCTATAATTAAATGAATTGTTTAATTTATTTAATTATTTGTTTTTCTCAATAAAAACAAAATCTCTCCTAAAAATAAATAAAATCTTTATTTTATTTATTTCTCTAAAATCTTCTCCAATTAAATAAGTTTTTAATTTATTTAATTCACTTTTTTGAGGAAAACTTCCTCAAAAATAAATAAAATCTTTATTTTATCTATTAGCTTCTCTCTCATGCACACAATTTAATAATTTTTTAATTATTTAATGTTAATTAAGTCTTCAACTTCATCTATTTCTCAAATAAAGCAGTCTGTTTTATCCAGTTTTAAAGAAACTTTATTGAATCTCATCCGTTGAAAATAAAATCTTTGCCTTTAATTTTGACCGTTCATCCAATTTTGAAAATCTATATAAAGACACCTCCATTCTCATTTGAAGGATCCAAGTTTTAGAGCATCAATTTTATGCAAGGTTTCATATCATCATCAAGCAATCATCTGGATCAAAATTCTCAAATCTTCGAGTCAGGACGTTGAAAAATCAACTTTGAGTGCCACATATCTGAGTCCCAACAGAGTGCAGAGAAGCAATAAAAGGAATCAAGCTAGGTGTTGGTAACTGCAATTAATTAATTATTTTTTATTTAGTTCTTCATATATCCATGGTTGTCTTTTATTGTTTTGTAGGGCTGATTTTGTTTAGTATTTTACTTTGATTAGTTTGGTGCTACTAACGTGTTTTCTTGAGCCTGTGCAGATTTTCTCTACATACATTTGGTGAACCTGACGTGAATCACAAGACCTTGACAGATAGGAGGGTAATAGAATAAAAAATTCATTTGCATGCATATGTATGTGTGTTTTGCAGGTATTCCATTGTTGGATGTTGGAAAGATATGAAAAAGATAGATAATGTATTTTCGTCATCTACATCTGGCACCCCTAGTGGGACCAAATCGGGGGGTTTTCAAAGATTCTGCATGTTGGGGTTAACATCAGGAGCCTATAGTCCAAAAGTAAAAAAATTTGATTACTTTTGTGTGATATATATATATATATATATATATGATATTTCATAAAAAAAATTGGACGCAAATACATGATTTTTTTCTAAATTTACATTTATGAAAATCTGTTGAAATTGGGCATGAGCCTGCAGTGTGAAAGTGGTCACGAGCCCTGTTAATAGGGCATTCAAGTGTTCAAATCCCCCAAGTGTGTAGGTTGTTACACAAAAAGAAGATGGAGTAAATACCACTGAGATTTTCAAATCCCCCAAGTGTGTAGGTCAATACCTTACATTTTCAACAAGTACCCCTATCTAGAGCTCAATACCAAACCTACAATAGATTATGCGTGCCTACATCACAAACCCAATATCAAAGGCAAACTAATGTATCTTGTAATGTTGAAAATATGCCACAATCACAAACTGATATCCTCACGCACAAATGCAAGACTTGTAAACCCAGTTAGATGATCTCCAAAGTTAGAGTCAACCAAAATCTTACACTGCAAAGGACTTATATCCCTACCCTGATGATCAATCAATCTATATTCCTTTTATATCCTCAAATTCACCATTGAGGATTTTCAAAACAAACACAATTATAAATATGCTATTATTTGGAAATCAATCAAGCATGATCAATAAGAAAACTATTGTACCATATGTTCAATCAACAAATAGCTTACAACATGCAAATGTCAATGTGTTATTACCAATAATATTTCCCAAGAAACAAAATTCTAATCTAAAGCTTTCAATTGTTTTCTTCAAAAATTGGTTCATAGACATGGACTTATTGTTCAACAAGATCAAAATACTCTACCCATGTCTAGAAATAGTACATTACAAAATAATCACACCAATGAAACATCTTCCTTCCATTAAGAATTTTTCCCTCAAGAAGCCTCCATATTTCCCACCAATCCTTCATCTCCCAAAACGTCACAAGAGCAATATTTTTGATTTCCATCAAATGATATATCTAGTGATGAGACCTCCCAAGGGCTATCCATAATGGATTTAAAAGATAAATAATTCCATGATACTAGTGCCTTCTACAACTTAATTGTCCTAGATCTAATGCCACCATATGCTCCATTCACAAGTAAACCCATCTCAGAGAGTCTGATCCTCCAACCTCCTTCTTCCACATGTCAAGACATTGATTCCTTCTCTAAATTTCCCGTACATATTCCAATCAATAACCCATATCAAGAGGATAATAAAAAGCATGAGGAAATGAGTCCTAAAATAAATCATGATAAAGATCCCAACAATGACCAAACCAGTCCAATTTTTTTACCAAGAACCCATCTTTCTAGAGTCTCACGAAGATTCCACTATTCTTGTCCATCGTATCCAATATGACCCTCTTAAATTTTAAGAACAAAGTGACCTTCCAAGTCTTATTTATCTTAAACTTCATATTCCTAAGAAAGATCATGACATCCCTTCCATTCTTTCCAATGATTCCATTCAAATTCAAGAGTAGAACACCCTTAAAATGGAGTCTGATGGTCATCTTCCAAATCAAGATCAAAATGTCCATCTACCTTCATATCCCTTACAAGATTCCCCCATCCCTTTTGATCCTCCTCAAGATTCTCCCATCTCCTCACCTCCATGTCCTAATACTCCAGGCCCTCCACAAGTTCCTATCCTAGCAAATGATACTGTCATTTCTCTTGTTCCAACTCAGGATTATATTACCCTTTCTAGTCCCTTGCATGATCTCAACACACCTGTGCAAGTTGTTCATGAACCTCATACATATAAAATGGGTTCCTCCATTTCAATTTAGTTTGGTCCAATCCATGATCCTAATTTTCCTCCTAAAGATCCAATCACCCATGCGGAAGCTAATAATGAGCCCCCTACATATGAAATTAGTTCATCCACTTTCATTTGGGCTAGTATATTTTGTGATCCTATCATGCCTTACGTACCTACCCTACCTCAAAATGGACGCACATCTTGTTATCAAATTAATAAGTATCCCTTTGCTAAGAAGGTCTTCCAAAGCATGCGCTATCAAGGAAAAGGGTTGGGCATCCATCAACAAGGCATATTGGAACCCCCTTATATAATAGAAAACCCCCAAAATCATGACCTTGGCTACATGGTTCACACTCAAGATATTGGTACCAATCATAGATCCTACATTCCTTCATCTAAACTGAATCATACATTAAATCCTTCAAATATTCCATCCATCTTAGGTCCAAAAATTCCTCCATCCACTAGCTCACAATCCACTTTATCCTTTCCTAAATCAAGATCAACAAATGCATGTATCCTTGAAATTTTTTCCACCACATACCCACATGAACCATCCATATCATTCATATCCATCCATGAAACCCAACACCTTTGGAAGCAATTTGGAAGCAAAGCATAAAAATTATAAGTTCAAGAATCCACATGCATTGAAGGATCAACATGTCCAATCTAATCAACATGTAAATATAAATAAAATATGATCCCAAAGAAAAAAAATATCCAAAAGGACACAAAAGCCCATCAAACAAAAATAAAAATCAAAGACAATGTGGGTTCCTAAATCCCTCATTGAAGAAATGCATTCTAAAGCATCAAAAGGAAAAGAAAAATCAAAGAAAATGTGGATTCCCAAGTCACTCATATAAGACTTGCACACTAAAGAAAAATCAAAGTTGGCATTCAAGCTTCCAAATGCTTCCTCCAACCCTCCATCCAAATATCTTCCATCATCCCCTTCCAAATCCATCTTGGGTCCTTATGTTCCAAAATCCATATCCCCTTCTCTATCAAAATATCAAACTCCATAAGTCGACCACCCCTCAAGGTGCATTCCAATATTGATCTTGAAAAAATTTCCCACCACCTATACAAAATGATTCCAACACCCCATCCATTATCCACCACCTATTTTCCATCCTTCCATTCATCTTGTCCAATCCTATGCACAAATCATTACCCTAGTCCATCTTCATCCATTTCATCACCCTTTTCCATCACCCTATCAACATCCTTGAGCATACCTTCAATAGTCATGGTCTATTATAGCACATCTTTCAGAGTTACAATATGAAGAACAAGATTATTGCGTCCTTCCTCCATGTCCTATCATGAGTCCATTCTCTTCCAAAAAATCAAAAAACAAAAAAAATTTAAAAAACAAAAAGAAAAAAAAAAGAAAAAAGAGTGAAGAGAAATAATTCATCCACTTGTGAAAACCTAGAAAATAGGACCTTTGGGAAAGTACCATGATGAAAACCTAGAAAACAAGATTCATGTGTAATCCATGAACCTCTTGCATTCCACACTTGGGAGCAAGTTTCATCCATTTTATCCTGTCATACTCCTATCATTTCCTCCATTATCCCTTGGTCCCTCATATGCATTATCCTACCATGCATCCTATTAGGCATCCTATTTGCTTCACCTTATACATGTCCTATTTGATTCATGTTGTCCACATCCCTTTGGTTCATATCCCTTATCTTATACACACCCCTTTGGTCCATATTGCCTATCTTATCACAACTTTAAATCCATATCCCTTCCCATTGTACATTCTTGTTCTTGCTTGCCCTAGTCGTGTCCTATCATTATCCTATCCAAATCCCTCTCTTGGTCTTGATAGAAAATAAACATATAAAATTCAAAACATGTTTTCAACATCCTCTTGACATGTCCACTCTTGTAAACCACATGCCAATTAATGCACCATACCATTACCCTATCTTGTCATTCACTTAGCTTTTAAAAAGCATATTATCTCATTACTTGGATAGTCCTTGGCATCCAAACTATTCCAATGCCATAATAAGAAACCTTTGGTGTTCATCCATCTACCAACCTATTCATCAATTCATTATGTCATGGCCTTGCTATACACTCAGGGAAAACAAATACATCTCGCTCAAGAAGTTAACGTCCTAAGAAAATTAAAAAAAAAATCGCAAAATGTCTTGAAAAAATCCCTAAAATTTGCATAAAAAAGTCCTGAAAAAAATCCCCCCAAAAAATAGATAAAGTTCTAGAAAAAAATCTCAAAAACATCATAAAAAGTCCTTAAAAAATCATCTTGGGCAACCATGTTTGGGTTGTCTGTGAAAAGAGCCTTCACATCTATACGGTTGTAATATGCCACACATACCTTGAATCCAAACAAATGAACTCTACGATGGACCAAATACATCGCAAAACATATTGAAGAAAACAAAAAATCAAATATATAAAAAATTCTTGCAATACATTATCTTTGTCATGACAAGAAAAAAATGGCGCCAAACATCTATCAAAACTCAAAACAATGAGCTTCATAAATCAATAATGGAATCATAAGACTTGTCTTGATCAACAGTCTAATATGTCATCATCTGAATCAACCAATCAAATCAATTAATCAAATGTCTTATACAGTGATTAATGCACTCAAAACCAAAGAGATCGAGCTTATACGAGTCATCCATTTTTGAAATCAGAAACATCCATATCAACATTAAACCAAAATAATGATCATTAAGGTTGTTAACAAAGTTAGTCATGCCAATCAATTGTCAATTTATCTTTAACTATTTTGTTCCTATGTTCCTCAAGAATACCACTGAGTGGTGAGAGTGGGCATGATGGTTCATAGTCTAGTTTTTTCTTTGTTTTCTATTTGTGGAGTGTTTTCATAAAGTTTTTGGGCAAGTATGATTTAGGGTGAATGTGATAAGTACTATCACGCATATGTTACCCATGTACACTCAAGTTTGAGACAACCCTGGGACGAAATCAAACATTCCTTATTTGTTATCTGCTTGTTACAACATAGATCATAACAGTTTCTGAATGGTCAATATCTGGATGCTTTTGCATCTCTTTCTTTTCAAATAAGGCACGATGATGATGTTGAAATTTTTTGTAGCAACTTAGATCCATCACCTTTTGAATCTTGATTGCAACTAACTAAGTCTTCATTTCTTATTAATTTATTCTTCTCACTAACATTTCCTCTATCATCCAAATCAATCAATCAAATTAGTCAATCATCAAATTGGTCAAATTACTCAATCATTCTATCTATCAATCAATTAATCAATCATCACTTTTTTTATATGGGATATGTCCTTCTCGAAACTAGACATTGTCACTTGTCTTATACAAGATGTATCCTGAAACCAGATGTTGTCACTTGTCTTATACAAGATAGGTCTTTCCTAAAACCAGACATGATTCTCTATCAACCATCTATATGTCTAATATCAATCCAATAATCATCATCACCTACTAACCATTATTTTTTGTCATCATATTTCATCTTGTCATCTAACATTCATCTTCTTCTTTGGAGAGGCTATTTCTCACTTTGTTGCACACACAATCACTCGAGGGGGCTTCAAATCCACCTGCTATCACCGAGGCATGCTGGGGCAGGATCTGAATAAGATATTCTTTGACAAAACGCTCAAAATCACATTGTATCAAAGAGGGGGGAAATTTAGACACCTAAAATTGTCCCATGTCTGCAAGCAACAAACTTTCTTCTTAATTAATTAATTAATTTTAAGTATTTGACTAATCTAGTGTCATTCTTCTAATTTGAATTTAAAAATTAACATTTCCCTCCCTTCTCATATTTAAATAATTTTTAATCATTTAATTATCTAATTTTTGTCCAATATTAATTAAATAATTTTATTATTAAATAATCAAATTCCTCTACTTTAATTAAATAATCTTTATTATTTAATTAAATGCTTTCTTCTATTTTCTCTTGTAATTATTTAATTAGTTAACTAAATCTTCTATAATTAAATAATTTTTTTAATAATTTTTTTAATTATTCACTCTTTTTCAAAGAAAACAAATCTCTCCTAAAAATGAATAAAATCTTTATTTTATTTATTTATCTCAATCTTCTATAATTAAATGAATTCTTTAATTTATTTAATTATTTTTTTCCTCAATAAAAAAAAATCTCTCCTAAAAATAAATAAAATCTTTATTTTATTTATTTCTCTAAAAAATTCTCCAATAAATAAGTTTTTAATTTATTAAATTCACTTTTTTAAAGAAAATTTCCTCTAAAATAAATAAAATCTTTATTTTATTTATTATCTTCTCTCTTATGTACATAATTAAATAATTTTTTAATTTTTTAATACTTATTAAGTTATCAATTTCAGCCACTTCTCATATAGAGTAAACTATTTTATCAAGTTTTAAAACAACTTTATTGAATCTCATTCATTGAAAATAAAATCTCTGCCTTTAATCTTGATCGTTCATCCAATTCTGAAAAATCTATATAAACCCTCTTTCATTCTTATTTCAAGGATCCAAGTTTTTTAGCATCAATTTTATGCAATTTTTCATATCATCATCAAGTAATCATTTGGATCAAAATTCTCGAATCTCTGAGTCAGGATGCTGTAGAAATCAACTCTAAATGCCACATATCCGAGTCCCAAAAGAGCATAGAGAAGAAATAGAAGGAATCAAGATGGGTGTTGGTAACTATATTTGATTGTTTCATTTTTATTTTGTTATTCATATATCCATGCGTTTCTTTGATTATTTTGTATGGATGATTTTGTTTAGTAGTTTACTTTGATTAGTTCGGTGCTACTAACATGTTTTCTTGAGCTTGTGCATATTTTTCCCTATATATAGTAGTATGTGATATCAATTATGAGAAAAAACTTGGATGCATATGCTTATTAGTTTCTTTTGATCTCTAATTTCATGTCAAATTGAATGTAAAACACCCAAGAAGACTTTAAAAAATTATATGATGAAACTAATAAGATTATGGGATATTAGATTAACAATGATTTGATGAATCTTGATCCAAAAGGTCTTGAGAACATCCAAGAATAAATTTCCAAAATTAGAAATTAAGAACACACCTAATAGATTACAACATAATCAAGGAGGATTTACAATTGATTAGATACATGTGTCATCTAAGGTTGATCTTGCATATAGAATGTTTATTTCTATCTATTTCATACCTATTTCATACCCCTCATCTTTCTATGATGTTTATACTTAGTTTCATGAATTTTTGAATGTCCTTATCCAAGAGAATGATAAGTTAATTCAAATGGGTCAAGAAGAATCTTCTAAATGACAAGTTTTTATGGAAAGTGGATGAAGGGTTGAAAAAGAACCATGTAATTATGATAAGATGCAAAAAAGAAGAACACGCTACATAAAGAATCTAAATCCTCTACCTCTCAAGTAGAATCATTTAAGGAGAAGCCTACACGTGCATGTTGTAGGAAAATAATGCATCATGAATATCAATGTTATATAAAAATAAATTGATGAGCCAAGCATCTTCTTAAGAAGAATCAACTTAATTTTCCATTAAAAATTTCATGGGGTTTATCTTTTTTTTTTTTAATGAAATATAGAGAAACATAAGGGGAAATCACTTGTTGTACCTGCACTTTTTGAGTTAGACATGTAGATAATTGATTCTATTGCTGGGAAGATGCACATATGTATTGGAAGACACATTAATTAGATGTGTTGTCATTGATGTCAACATATCTATTGGACAGTTTGGACGACAATTTGGACAGTGGTGCAGTATGCTTAGAGGTCCCATGAGGTAAGGTTATTGAAGAAAAGTGGTCATGGATGTTATTAGATGTTGTAGAGAGTCTGTACTTGGTCTATTCCAAGTTATAGAGGTACACATGAAGGTTTGGATGAGTTATGAGGTCAAGTGTTGCGACTTGGTATTTCTAGTTGTTTAGGAAGGTGACAGTGTGACTGCAAAAGGTTCGGTGTACACATTTAAGTGGATATTTTTCTTTGAACATATAGGTGGATGTTTGGGACATCCTAATGTGTCCTCAATTAAAAGGGTTCATATTCCAGAGATCCACAAGATATTTTTTAGGTGTATCAGAGAGTGTTGATAGTGTTCTTTAGGTTTGGCATGAGAGTTGCTTACAAATATGATGACTTGGATGGGTTTGAATGTTTTTATGTTATTTGTGCATGTTGAGTTGTTGGTCCACATCGATTGTGGTTTTCATATTTGAAGGATTTTTTTTTAGTGCTAATATTCTTTATGTTCTTGGCTGACTTGATCACTAAATCATTTTGTGAAGTTCGAGGCGTGATTTGTGGTTGTGTTAAGAGCTCAAGGTTGTTGATGAGAATCTTTGCTATGGTTTGGCGGTCAAACATGAATTTGAATTGTCATTTTTGGCACATGGATTTGGATTTTAAAATGATGCTTGAGATGACCTTGTTTATTTTTCAAGGTTGATGAATTGGATATAAATAGGGAAAAATTGTGTGGCACAAATGTGTGGAATTTCTTGGAGAGAAAGTGTGCAGATTTTTAGAGGGTTGGATCACTCATTTGAAGGTGGAAGAGAGGATTTGAACATAGATATGATTGTGCTTCATTGGAATTTACCTAGGCATAAGGTAGATGGCATTATATAGTTCACAAAATTTTAGATTATAGTTTGATTGATCATTGTAGTGATCTTGTAAGGCAATGCACCTTCCCAGGGTTGTAACCATTTTGTATTTGAGTAGTGAGCTCTAGGTAGTGTGCCTGAATGCATGTATATTCTCATTTTTAATACATGTTATACTTATAACAAGGTATAGTCATATATTGTGGGTTTCCATCAATGCGGTGGTTTTTCCCTAATAGGGTCTCCATGATAAAAATGATTGTGTCAAGTATTGTGGATGTGTTTTCTGATTTATGTATGCATGTTTATTTATTAAGATTAGAAGTATGAGTTTTAAGGTTTAAGGGTTTGGTAGTTTGGAAGCTTTGGAACAACTGATTTATCCCCCCTCTCAGTTGTTTTTTGCCATATTTCCTACAATTGGTATTAGATCTCAGTCCCTTGGAGAAAACCTAACAGCTTGAGGGTGATCCAATTATGACAACTTATAAGAAATACAACCCAAGGTTTGATGAAACCAACTACACTTTGTGGAAGAGTCTTATGATAGTTCATCTTAGATGTATTGATGAAGATTGTGGAAGATTACCAAGTCTACCTATATTTCTCCTGCAACTCCTACTACTCCAAATGAGATCAGGGATTCCAAAGAAAAAATTAGGGAAAAGGAAGCATTGTTGATTTCCCCGACTGATGCT
Organism: Thuja plicata; assembly: GCA_018584345.1. NCBI lineage: Eukaryota > Viridiplantae > Streptophyta > Pinopsida > Cupressales > Cupressaceae > Thuja > Thuja plicata. Next base: position 2,286,497 of record MU225192.1, on the reverse strand, counting down.
AAAATGACAAATGTCATAGAATTGGAGATGACCAATGAGGTTTGGGAGAAGTTGCAGACCTTGTATGAAGGAGACAAGGAAGTTAAGGTTTCCAAGTTGCAAAGTTTGAAAGGAAAGTATGAAGCCTTGAAGACAAGTGAAGATGAAAATGTTGCCTCTTTCATGCTTAGGGTGAATGAGGTGGTGTGTGCTAGTAGATGTACTAGAGGTACCCTTGAAGAGGAAGAGATTGTTGCTAAAATACTAAGATCTTTACCCCTCCCTATAGACACAAATTTGTATCTTTTGAGCATATTTGAACAGTAAAAAATGTAGCTAGAGACAAGTTGATTGGTAAGCTTATTGAATTTGGCGGTGCATTACCTAGGTGGGATCAATATTCAAAGATACTATTTATGAAAGGAACATGCAAATATCTAATCCAGGAGAAGGATCCACAAGGATAATGTCAAGATATGAGAAAGAGATAAAGAGCTTGAGGAAGAAGAGCGAGAAATTCAAGAGTTGGAAGCCTTGATTGCTAGAAGATTGCCAAAAGGTTCTGGTAAGTATAATGAAAGATGACCCTTAAGTGCTTTTGATGCAATAAGATAGGAAATTTTGCATCTATATGTCTAGAAAGGGTTCCTAAGTTCAAGAATAATAAACTACTATTGCAAAGAAATGTTTCTATGTTGTTGATGAAGGAGTTACAAATAATAAATATGATGATGCTGACAAGAGTGATGATGAATTCACATTCATTGCTATCAAAGAAGAAGAAGATCCTAAGCTTTAAGATTATATGCCTATTATTTCTTCTAGTTGTGTTGTTGAAGAGAAATCCCTAGCTACTCAAGTTGTCAAAGAGGATAAATGGGTAATAGATAGTGGATGCTCTCATAATATGACCGATGATAAGAACAAGTTTGTAAGCTTTGAAAGGTATGATGGTCGTATTGTGAAATGGGGAGACAATTCTGGTGGTATGATTAGTGGTAGAGGTTCTATTAGTCTAGATGGAAAGAATAATAAAGATGATGTGATGTATGTGGAAGGTTTGAAACATAATATCCTTGGTGTTGGACATATGATGGAAAAATGTTATGGATTGCATTTCAATAATGGTAAGTGAAACATTGTGAGTGACTCAGGAATATAGATTGCATCAGGATCAAAGACAAAAGGTAACATATTTCACTTGAATAATGGTCAAAAAATTTGTTTGATTTCTCAAATAGATAAAATTTGGTTATGGCATAAAAGGTCATGTCATGTGTACTTTGACAATATTGTGGCTACAAGTTATACTTTTATTGCTAGAGATATTCCTAAGGTGAAGAAGTTTGCTAACACTATGTTTAAATAATGGCAATTAGGTAAACAAACAAGAGTTACTTTACACTCTAAAACTAAAAATTTAAATGGATTATCAGATGTTGTTCATACTAATTTGTGCGGTTTTGCTAAGATAAGAAGCATGCAAGATGATAGATATTTCATTGAGGACTATTCTAGGATGGTATGGGTAACTTTATTAAGAGAAAAGTATGAAGCTTTTGATAAGTTTAAGATCTTTAAGAAAATGATTAAGAGTGAGATAAAATTGAAGTTGAAGCGTTTAAGATGAGACGGAGGTGGTGAATTCACATCTGGAGAGTTCAACTATTTTTTATGAAAAGCATGGGATAAAGAGACAGTTTTCTGATCTAAGGAATCCACACTAGAATGTAGTGGTGGAGATGAAGAATAGGTCTATTATTGACACTACTATTACCACGATGCTTGAAAAAAAAACTCTACAAATGTTTTAGAGAGAAGCGGTTAACACTGCAATATACACTCTCAATCTGGTGCAAATAAAAGGAGACACAAGTAAGACACCTTATGAACTTTGGTGTGGAAATGTGTCTATATTTAGATATTTCAGAATTTTTGGTAGTAGATTCTATATTAAGAGAGATCATGATATAGGAAGATTTGATGCAAGAAGTGATGAGGGTTTATTTCTTGGATACTCTACCAAAAGAAAGGCATATAGGTGCTATAAAAAGAGGTTGAAGAAGATAGTGGAGAGTGCTAATGTCAAAGTGGATAAAAATATTGCTAATCTATTCATATTTTTTGAATATGATTTTGATGATTAGAATGTCAGTAGTAACTAGGGACAATGAAATCAAGTTCATAATCAAGTTCCAAGTGGTATGGTGAATGCAGATGATGAAGCTTATACAAAAGGAGATGAAGGAACACAAGAATCAAAGGTAAAGATGAAGACACCAAGGTATGTGAGGTTAAATCATTCTGAAGATCAAATCCTTGGTGATAGGAAAAAGAGTGTTCAAACTAGGAAGATGAGTGTAGATGATCATATTATCTTGGTTTCTAAAATTGAACCAAAAGATGATCATTGGGCTAAATATATTGAAGAAGAGTTTGTGATTGCAAATGACTGCAAGGAGAAGCTCATGATCAGTCCATCCAAAATTTATTCATTTCTTGAAATTTAGAGGAATTAAATAGACAAGAATGGTCTTAGATTTGAGAAAGGAGAAAGCTTTAGATTTGGTCAAGATATGCCTAAAACTAAAAGATAGATGAACAAAACAAATAAGACTTAGAAAAGACTGCCTAAAGCTCAGAAATTCAGTGGTAAGTTATTTGTCTATGGTAAGTTTGGTCATAAAGCTATGGATTGTAGAAAGAAAAATCATTTTTAAAGTTGTAAAAGACATGCTCATGACTCAAGTATAGGCAGTGGTGTGAGAAAGAAGAATACTAGCAAGAGGGAAAAATTTAGATGTTTTATATGTAATAGATTTGGTCACATTGCTAGTCAATATGCTACAAAGAAGAATGAAGAGAGTGGACATAATATTTTAGTATGATTCAAATGTAACATATCTAAACACATTTTTAAGTATTGCAGAAGGAAGAAAGTGACCAAATGTGGTTTGGTAGGGATGGACAAGAACATGCAGAAGGATGATCAGATTAAGAAGCAGAAAGTGGAAAGGAAAGGTCAAAATGTCAAAATAATGCAGAAAGATAACAAAGGAAAAGAGAAGATAAGAATGGATAAAGGGTTAAAGCATAAAAATATGTCAAAGAACAAGAAGAGTAAGGATAAATTTGAATATCTCAGAGGCAAGCTTTGGGTGATTACCCCTCCTAATAAAAACTAAAGATGCATATGTGTGCATCAATTTGTGGGCTTAATAGTCTAATCTTATGATATAGAGTGATGTATGGATGCAACTAATTAGGGGGAGTAGTTAGTTGTAGTGTTTAGATGGTACTTATTGTTATGATGTGAAGAAGCAGAGTTGAGAGAGAGATGTTTATGTCTTTTACATGTATGTTAAAGGCGGAGAAGATGACATGTTAAAAACCCTTGGGGAGAGAGATCAAAGGGGGAGCTATTGATTTCCTATTTTTAACATCATATGCTACAATAAATTCCAAAGGGGGATATTTTTGGGAAGATGCACATATATATTAGAAGACATATTAGTTAGATGTATTGTCATTGATATCAAAATATTTGTTTGACAGTCTGGATGATAGTTTTGAAAGTGGTGTAGTATGCTCAGAGGTCCAGTGAGGTAAGGTTATTGAAGACAAGTGGTCACAGATGTCAGGAGATGTTGTAGAGAGCCTTTACTTTGAATATGTCAATTTATAGAGGTACGCATGGAGATTTTGATGAGTTATGAGGTTAGGTGTTGTGACTCATATTTACAGTTGTTCCAGAAGGTGACAACTTGACAAAAAGGTTCGGTGTACACATTTAGGTTGATATTTTTCTCTGTGCATCTAGGTGGATGTTTGGGACATCCTGATGTGTCCTCAATTCAAGGGGTTCATAGTCCATAGATCCACAAGGTATTTTGAGGTGTATCATAAGGTGCTGAGAGTGTTCTTAAGGTTCAACATGAGAGTTGCTGAAAAATCCAATGACTTGGATAGGTTCAAATGTTTTTGTGTTATTGATGATGCCTATGTATGTTCTTGGGATACATGCCTACTGAGTTGGTGGTCCATATTGATTGTGGTGATCATATTTGAAGGATTTTTCATTCGGTGCTAATATTTTTTATGTTCTTGGCTGACTTGATCAATAAATCATTTTGTGAAGTTTGAGGCGTGATTTGTGGCCGTGTTATGGGCTCAAGGTTGTTGATAAGAATTATTACTATGGTTTGGCGGTCAAAAATGAATTTGAATTGTCATTTTTGGCACGTGGATTTTGATTTTGAAATGAAGATTGAGCCGACATTTTTTATATTTCAAGGTTGATGAATTGGATATAAACATGGCAAAATCATGTGGCACAGATGTGTGGAATTACTTGGAGATAAAGTGTGTAGATTTGTAGAGGGTTGAATTTCTCATCTGAAGGTGGAAGAGAGGATTTGGACAAATATTTGATTGTGCTTCATTAGAACTGACCTAGGATTAGGGTAGATTCCATTATATAGCTCACAAAAATTTAGATTGTAGTCTGATTGATCATTGTATTGATCTTGTAAGACAGTGAGCATTCCCAGGGTTGTAGCCATTTTGTATTTGAGCAGTGAGGCGCTCTAGGTAGTGTACTTGAATTCATGTGAATTCTGATTTTTAATATGTGTTATACTTTTAACAATGTATAGTAATATATTGTGGGTTTCCATCCCCACCATGGTTTTTCCCCTAACAAGGTTTCCATGATAAAAATCATTGTATGAAGTGTTATGGTTGTGTTTTTTGATTTGTGCATGCATGTTTATTTATTAAGATTAGAAGTAAGGGTTCAATAGTTTGGAATATTTGGAACAATTGATTCACCCCCCTCCCATTTGTTCGCTACCATATTTCCTACATCTATAACCTCACATCATATAAATTCATCACAAAGTATGTCCTCCTCAATTGAGTGTTGTTCATCATCGCGCATCCTGATCAATAACAACACATACATTGCATCCTAAATCTAGGTCTAGGATTTGAAATGGGGTGTTCTATATGACTGGGCCAATCCTGACTGGTAGCAAGAGGATACCTTTTGATGGTATTTCCTCCTTGTCATATGCCCTGATATTTATCCTCTCAGTGACATCAATGCTAGATTCATAATAGCCCAAGGTTTTTATTACTTTCAAAGTACACATGTTTAACCTAGCTCCACCATCAATGAGGACTCTTCAAATTGTGTGTTTGTGAACTTGAATAAGCAGATGCAGGGGATCATTATGCAGAGGCTTGTACGGTGGCACATCATGGTCTGTAAAGGTAGTGTGCTTGTTGGCAGTGATGTAATTTACCATATTTTGGAAATTCTCTAGAGTTATGTCCCGTGGGACAACTGCATTTTGGAGGGCTTGATCTAGAGCTTTCTTATGCTGCGGGGATATGCACAAGAGGTCAAACATGGAGATTTGGGCAAGTGTGCACTTTAGCTGATCCACTAGACTGGTTTTTTGATTAGAGGTTGTTGGAGAATTAGCAGGTGTAGCTGAAGTGGAAGGCACTCCTTGCAAGAAAGCTTTAGAATGACACATTGTGACAACACATTTGGAATTTTGATCTTTGATAGCAATTGTAGACACACAACTATCTGAAGGATTAATGTAATTGATAGTGCTATCAGAGTTAACATAGGTGTAATTCAATTGTTTAGACTTCCCACCAAATGCGGAGGCTTTCCATTTGTTATGATCATGGAATGTATCATTAAAAATTGTGTGATCGGTTCTACCCTTGGATTGGGTATTTGTGACATCGATAACCCCTGTGTTGATTAGATCTTGTATGGTATTTTTCAATCGGTAGCAATTGGGTGTCTTGTGTCCCTTTACCTGATGATATTCATAAAAGTTGTTATCATTCCACCACTTGGGTTTCACATCACCATGTTCATAATCTCTAATTTCGGGCAGAGTGATAGTATTGGTTTGAATCAAATTTTTCAAAGATGAATCTATCGACTCTCCTAATGGTGTGTAGTCGTGTTTAGGAAACAAAAAACTTTGTGGGTGTTATGCATTGGATGGGCTATTAGACATATCCGCTGCTTGAATAGTGGGTGTTTGATTATGAGTGTTCACTTGCTGAGTGTTCACCATGGGTTTCTAAATCGTCATGGGTGATCCTTGTATTGAAATCTTGGGTTGAGAATAGTTGACTATTTTGACGTCAATAACACCATCATTGGTGACATTCTAGTTTTATTCCACCACTTGGCTTTATCTATTGCATTTTTGTTCATGTTCCTTTGGGTAGGGTCTGCAAGGATATCTCTCTTGACCAGGTTTTTCTCACATCAAACTCCTCGTTCGATGAGTTGCTTGAAGTTTGGAGTGAGCTACAATTTTTTGGTAAATGATATATCTGGGATCATATTGTCAATGAACATGACTATGAGGTATTATTCAGGCACATCATATGTTATTCTATTTGCAGTGTTCTTCCACCTCTGTAAGAATATAACAAAAGATTCTCCATCTTTTTGCTTAATGTCATAGAGGTACTTGATGCTGACCTTGTGTTCGATGTTATGATGGAAGTGAGCAATAAAAGTTTCAGCCAATTCTCCACAAGACTGAATGCCATGGGGTAGGTGTGAGAACCATTCCATTGCTGGTCTGACTAGACTATGTGGGAATAGTCATATTAGGTAAGTTTCCTCATGTACAACCTCAATGGATCTAGCAAAGAACTCTTTGATACGCTCTACAGGGTTGGTACTACCTTTGTATTTGTTAAATTTGGGCACCAAGAAGTGAGTGGGAAATAGAGATATGTGCAGTGAGTGATCAAATGGGTATGGGTACAAATCCTCTATTTTGTAGGACTTGCTTTGCCCCTGATTTTACATGTCCATCATTTGGGTTTGTAGACTTTTCACTTGTTGTATTAGCATGTCTATCTGAGATTGAGGAACATTTGTGACATTGAAGCTCTATGTCATGGCAGGTATAAATCTTTTCCTATGTGTTCCTTGAGTTGGGATGTATGATCTAGTCCTTGGGACTTGATATTGGTTTCCCAATGTGTGATTATGATACTGGGGAATTCGATTGGTCCAAGATTGTTTTTTTTGTTGTTGTTGTTTTTTTTAGGATCCCTATAGGAATAAAGGTTTGGCCTTGAGTGGACATTGACTAAATTTTGGACCCACAGAGATTGATCCCTATGGGAGTGAAGTATTTAGCCCAAAGCTAGCAGGGATACACATCAGTGTCTGAGCAGCCGCAAATGGGTTGTTTCTTGTTTGCAGAATTGATAACATTGCTTGATGTAAATGGTCATGAGGCTGATGCTTGAGATAAAATAGTGACAAGGGGTTCACTCAGTTGGGAGCCTATCATTCTTTGTGTGGATGATGTTCTAGCTTAATTTGCAGAGCTAGTTTGGTTTGACATAGTCTACGCTGATGTCGTTATCCTTAATAATGAAAGTGATAAAATTTGGGATATTACAAGATATGTTTGAGAGGGTCAGGTTATGCTTTGTCTTGATAGAGGATTCTCAGGCCATATTGTTGATGTTAGAAACACTGAGAGGGGGGGGGGGTGTGTTGCCTGACTTTTAGTCACCCACCATTTTTCAATG